>PVJS01006480.1:0-59675 GCA_004027185.1 Glis glis | reverse complement strand
TTGAATCCCCATTACTACACACACACACACACACACACACACACACACACACACATGCATGCACACACACACAAATCTTCCATGTGTTAACACATCAAAAGAGGAATTAAAAGTAAACTAAACAAATTGGACAGAACACTAAACATTTGAGAACTGGACAGAGAATATAAAGAAATGGAGTACAAACATAGCTAATAGTACATGGTTAATATTTGCCTCATTTACGACCAAAAAGAAATGCAGAATTGCCGGGCGTGGTGGCGCACGCTTGTAATCCCAGTAATTTGGGAGGCGGAGACCGGAGGATCTGGGTTCACGGCCAGCCTCAGCTCTCTCTCGCTTGCTCTCTCTCTCTCTCTCTCTCTCTGTCTCTCTCTCTCTGTCTCTCTCTACCTAGTGAGGCTCTCCGCAACTCCGTGAGACCTGGTTTCAAAATAAAGTATAAAAAAATAGGGCCGGGGGTGTAGCGCGGAGGTAGAACCCCCTGGGTTCAATCCCAGGTACCGCAAAAAAAAAAAAAATGCAGAATCAAAAAATTAGATATCACTTTTCCCTCTTGACTACCTGGTTAGGTTTAAACAATGAGAATATTCAGTGCTTTCCTGGGTGTGGTGGGTGGGAACTATCGTGCAGGATGGAGGGAGGAAGTATGAATTATTGCAACATTTCTGCAATGTGGTTTCTCAGTATGCCTTTATAATGTTTAAAATGTGTTTGGCTCATTCATGACCTGCCGTGGTTAGCACCAAGAAAACGATAAGAAACATAATCAAATAGTAACAGCTGACATTTAAGTGGTATTTGTTATTCTCCAGATATTTTACAATTGTGACACATGTGACCGTCCCATCTTCCCTGGAAGACAGTATTGTTATCTACTTCTATGGATAAGGAAATCGAGGCACAGAGAGGGTAAGTGACTTGCCTGAGGTTGTTCAACTGGTAAAAGAAAGAATGGAGATTCAAACCCATCTATGCCTGTCCCAGAGGTCTTCCTCCAAACAACGGAGCCACGTGAAGATGATCATGGGTTTATTTCATAATGCAGTTCATTTTGTAAATGATAATATGCCCATAAGAGGAAATATTAGTTGGCAAATAAAATGGTGGTAGCAAAGAGAACAGTGAAACAGGAAAGTGCTAAGTATATAGTATTAAATGGAAATGCAGGATTTGAAATTAACTAAACATCACTTAATTACTTGAAAATATATAGAAAAAGTATAAGAAAACATGCAAAAATATTATTTTATGTTATTTTCATTTTTGTAGATGTCCTATATTGGGCATATATTGTTTTAGATATCAGAAAACTATTTAAATAAGAAAGGAAGAAGAAACCTAAAAGTTAAAGAAAAGCAGAAAAACCCCTAAGATTCCTAAATGCAAAACTAATATTTATATTCCCCTACATTTATTTAATTAATACTTGTGAGATATTATTTTTCTAGATATGAATTCATTATTTAATAAAATAATAACCTTATTTTCACACATAGAACTTAACACGTACATTAAAAATTTAATATGCACACATCCACACACATGCAAAGATGTGTGAATAGCAGCTATTTTTTGTATATTCGAATCTTAACATCCTTCATGTTGAAACTCATAACTTATCAGAATCTCATAACTTTATCTCTTGGTAGACCTTGAACACTAAAAGGTAAATAAAAATAAAAAATAGAGCCAGGCGTGGTGCTGCACACCTGGAATCCCAGTACTTGGGAGGCTGAGACAGGAGGATTGCGGGTTTGAGGTCAGCCTCAGCAATTTAGCAAGGCCCCCAGCAACTTTGTGAAACCCTGATTCAAAATAAAAAATAAAATAAGGCTGGGGGTGTAGCTAGCTTGGAGGTACAAAAAAAGAAAAGAAAGAAAGAAAGAAAGAAAGAAAGAAAGAAAGAAAGAAAGAAAGAAAGAAGAAAGAAAGAAAGAAAGAAAGAAAGAAAGAAAGAAAGAAAATAGTGTCCTTTTCAAGGCTGTGTCAACCTCACCCAGAGAAGTGACATAAAGGAAACAGCACATTTTAGTCTACCCAAGATAAAAGAATAGACAGGACTTAAAAATAAAATGTCCGTGTGTGGGAGACTGGGGAGGTTTCAAACCATAGAACTGTTCTAATTTGATTATGACTAGTTGGTACTTTCCATTCCTACGCATCCCCTTTTCCTTTACATTATTGGTTATAATTTCTTGGAAATTCCACCAAATACTTGGTGATGTTACTCATCAGGAGTGGAGGAAATGGCTTCGTGGCTTCGTCATTACACTTTTTCTTGGATTCAGGAGTGACGAGCCCCCTCCTCCTTATTTTAGGATGGGAGGCGAGTGGCAGTGGGTGGATGGGAGCTGTTCTAGGCTGAGTTTGCAGACATGGTAGCTGTGTAATCAATCACTCAACACTTCTGCAGGCAGCCCTTTTATGATCTCTGTCTTGGTAATGAGCAAACAGGCTTTGAAACTTGTCAGTACCTTGCCCAAGGTTACACAGCTCATCAAGTCAGATTAGGATGAAGGCTGGGTTTGTGTGTCACCCAAAACCAAGCTCTTCACAGCATACTGTGTTCCCTCCCCCTGTGGGAATAAAGCAGTGAGGTCTTCAGTAAACGAGGGACTTGGGATTATTTATGAAATATTTGGACTCAGGGAATGGTCTCTACTAAGGAAGATCTCACCTCCATTTTGCTCTCCAAATTTGGAATTGGAAGGGTAAAGTTTGGGTTGTCCTAGGATCAAAGGTCAAGGCAGATCTCAGTCACACTGGGTCATGGTCAGTTGAAGGAGGGATCTAGAGCATAGGGACATGTCACTTAGACTCTGTTTCCCCAAAGTAAATACCCATGGGCACATGAGTAGGGACACACACATACGCACACACACACACACACACACACACACACACACACACACACATCTACCTTTCAATGACAGATATTATTGGCTGCTTACTGTGTCCTAGGCATTGTGCCAGATTTTAGTGGTGAACAAAATAGAATTAGTTGCTAGACTTAAGAAAATTAGGTTCTGAAGAAGGAAGATGGATTTTTAAAAATTCAACCCACAGATGAAGATCTAGCTACAAATCATGATGAGCAAATGCTTCAGTGTCCCTCAAAGGCCTATGTGTAAAAGGCTTGATCCCCAGAATAGTGCTACTGGGAGGCGGTGGGACCTTTAAAATGTTGGGCCTAGGAGAGGTCTTTAGGTCATTGGGGGCGTGTCCTTGAATGGGATAGTGGGAGCCCAGCCTCTTTCTCTCTTTATTTTTTGCTCCCTGGTCATAAGGTGACCAGTTTTGTTCTGCTTTATATCCCTATTGTGATATGCTACCTCACTGCAGGCTTAAAGCAAAGGGCCAGCTGATCATGGAATGAAACCTCTAAACTGAGCCAAAGCAAACCTTTTCTCTTCATAAATGAATACATTAAATGAATTGATTATTTCAGGTACTCATTATAGTGACAGAAAGCTGGCTAACACACACACACACACACACACACACACACACATGCACATACACTCCTACATGGGTGGAACTGAGGTACATATTTTGATGTGTCATAGATTATCTATTAATGAAATAGTAGTTTTTTCTAGAAATACTGTTGTCCTTAACTTTAATGTTAGATGCAGGCTTCAGCAGTCCAGGCCAAAAAGACATCAGGCTCTGTTGGATTAGAAAATTGCTTTATTATGTTATTTCTTCTGGAAACCAAAATTCATCGCCTTGACATTTTATTAACTACATATGGTTGAAAGTTCTAAGAATCGGTGGCTATTTTAGGAGACATGAAAATCTTCTGGACTGTTTTTTAAAAGTTTATGTGTCATGTGATTTTTAAAGCTTCCTCTATAGGTATGTTTTTGTTTGAAGCCTTTGGTTAAAAGTTTTTTTTCTGTTTTTCAGAGAAACCATTTGAAGCAGAATCCTAATCATGCTTTGTGGAGAATTACTCTTGACACTTTTGGTTCTTATAGTTAAAAGCACCTCAGGTAAGTAATTATAATTATTCACAAACATATTTCATTAGTTATGTAGAAGGAATACCAAGGTTTTGTCATTTTAGGTGGACGTGGTTCTTGGAGATGCTTAATTTACTAAAATGTATTCATTTAAGTTTTTACTTTTGAAAGTTGACAACTTTCAAAGTTGTCTCTATTTGGCATAAGGAATGACAGATTCATACAGATGGGGTCAAGTGAAGAAAATGCCGATGGTATTATTAAAAACTAAAGGACTTAGGTCTCCAAGTTTGTGTAGAAAGATAAGGTTGTTAAAATTATATTTATCTGAGTAGAAAATTGGCTTCATGTTATTTGGAGCTGAGGAGGAAACAACCTTCTTTATTATTGAGGTTTTGGAAAGCTTTTACACACACTCTCCTTTCTGAGAGGAAGGCAAACGTTCACCTCATTCTTTAGTTAATAATAAGGAAAGTACTTTTTAACCTTAAAAACAATATCAAGGCTAGAAAGAATACACAATGAAGAGAATAGGGGGGAAAGAAGGCTTCAAAGCAGATACCAAGTACAAATTCTAACTTATGAACAGTGATTACTTGGAAGTTTTGTTTTAGTTTTAGTTTTTGTTTTCCATTGGAAGGATTTGTGAGGTCCCATTCTTTGAAGAAGAACTCCTTGATTGAATTTCAAGGTTTCCTTGAGGTTTGGGAGGAGAAAGGGGGAGCACACATGTTAACTTGCCTTGATATATTGTCTAGGAGAAGGAAACACCTGGCCATACACACCACTTTGGGAATGACGGCTGAAAGTATAGCGTAGTGAAGCTATCGATACTTTCAAATAATACAAACTGAAGCTCGAGACATGGTGACTTAAATGGATCCATGTATTGTGTGCAGTACTACCCTATCATTGAAGGAATGAAGTAGATACCCCTCTTTTGACATGAAATCACCTGTTCCAGACTCCGGACTAGAAAAGCCAGGTGCAGCAAGGTGTCACGGGTCTCATGTTCTATGGACATATGCTAATAACCTTGCTCCCAGTTACCTTGAAAACATATTTCAGACACCAGCACAGCCTCTTGTAAAAGATGGCTAAGGTCCCAGCTCCCTGTCCTTTTAGCTGTTGGGAGAGCACGTTTCATGAATGGGTCTCTCTAGGGTGACAGGGCAAAATTCTATATGTAGAATTTGTTTTACCTAGTGGAAGTTAGGGGAAAACATCCTACACTTGACCAAGCTCAAGACAGTTCCAAACACAGGCTCTTCAAAGGATGGAGGTTCTTAACACTGCTGGCTTCTTAGACCTTGCTCATAGAAGAATGGGATGCCTGTTCTGGCACCTTGAACTCAACTTGTTTCTACAATGAAAGCATTTCTGACAAGCATTGTGTCAGTCAATGAAGTCAAGGGTCTAATGTTAAACTAAGATTAGGTGTCTGAAGTGTGGATTTTCAACTGCCCACCACCTACTCCTGAAAAGATGTATTCCACATTAGATTTCTTCAAATGATAGCTGTCTACAAAGAGGAGTGAGTGTGTATGTCCATCAAAACACTGGCATATTTGTAAAAGCTTTTGTAAAATTAGCCACAACTTGGAAACCAGTTGGGTATGGTAGCTCACAGCTGTAATCCTAGTACTTGGGAGTCTGAAACAGGAGGAACACTCAGGCCAACATCAGTAACTTAGTGAGACTCTCAGCAACCTAATAAGACGCTGTTTCAAAACAAAAAATAAAAAGTGTTGGGGTGTAGCTTGGTGGGAGAATGGCCCTGGGTTCAACCCCAGTCCCCCCCCCAAAGAATAAGAAAGAAAAAACTTGGAAGTCTAGCAATAACCCAACATCCAGTAGATACTTGTTCAATAACCCAAATCCTCACTATTTATCAATTTATAGAAATAATAAATAGCCAAATGGTAACACAACCATTTTCTCTATAGCAAAGAGAAAATACCACTGCTTCATGGAGCAACCTGGATGACTGTCATAGACATGATGCACAGGAGGACTGAGACATAGAAGAGCACATACTGGATGACTTTCACACTTTATTACCATGTCTATCTTTAAAATAGAAAAATAAATAAACTGTTAATGACTCACCATAGTTTGGAGTGTCAACCGAAACTAACACCCACCAACTAAAACCAACACCCACATATACAAAGCATCACATCTTCTATGTTGAAATATTAAACTGCAAAGTAGGGATTATATAACACCCACCAAACATAAGGTCGATGCTTATTAGCTATTGAACTTTGAGGTGGGCTTGACATGCGTGGTTTCAAAGATGGTTTCTGCCCTTTGAGCCGCTTCCTCTTTATGCTATGGTGAGCAACACTAAGTTAAAGTGAGACCGTTGCTTTGAGAAATAAACCCTCACCTAGTGAGAGCATTTTGTCCATGTCCTCAGGGAAATGTTCCATTCAATTAAAAGATTCTCATTCCTCAAAAGAGGCTAAAGTGTACCCTTGAGCCGCCAGGGACAGGACACGATAAAAGCCTGCTAATGCCAGGTGTCAATGCCCAGGTGTATCACAGTGGATTGAAGACCTCCCCCTGTGGATGAAAAGATCAGAGAAACCCCAGGAGCCAGAGGTTCCAGGTTCATTGAGAAAGAGGGAGGAAGAGAAAGAGACTCAGAGATGGAAAGTGACAGATACCTGGATTTGGAGTGAGATTACAGCAATCAGTTCTTAATTAGCCACACACTAACCTGCAGCAGGAACAAACTCATGAGTACCCGAAGCTACTGGGGATCACTTTTAGCTTCAGGCACACTGGGTGGGGAGGCGCAAGGTAGATGAGAGGAAGCGGATGAATTCTGAAGTCTCTAAGTTTCTTGTTCTCTTTTCCCATGGAGACTCCTTGGCTGGGGATATTTTGGGGTGTGGTAACAGTGTCCTGTGGTTTTCCTGATTGAGAAGTCGTAATGTATGATATTTTCTTTTAAAAGGTGGCACTTCCCCTATCCATCCTCTGACTCTGGCAGGTCAAGTTCTTACACCTTCCTGCTTAGGAGAAAGCGTCAGAAGTTTAGTCTTCATCTGTGTTCTAGAAGTGTCTTATCCCTCCCAGGACTGGGAAGACTGGTGTTAAAATAAGAAAATCCCTGAGAATGTGATACTGAGACTTTCCAGGGCTTTCTTACGAACCTTGCTGCTTCTTGTAATGCATCCCTTTTCCTCTGCTCATCTTTAGGACAAATTTGTATTTCTCGTTACGTCGTCACTGTGGTAGAAGGGGAGCCTTTCTATCTGAAACATTGCCCCTCTTCCCTGGAAAATGAGAACGGAACAGCCACCATCAGATGGTACAAAAGCAGCTCATCACATGAACGCGCTGAGCTAAACCCAAGCAGTTTGCCCAGAATCGCTTTGCATGGTTATGTGTTGGAGTTTTGGCCAGTTGAGTTAAACGATCAGGGACCTTACCTTTCCCAAATGGGGTGAGTATCCATTTTCGTTTCACTTTATTTCATAGCACTCTTGGCCTCTGTTCAGGAACTCAGGTGTGCAGTAATCTGAAAAGTCAGATAACCCATGCTTCATTATTAAAAAAATTAATAATCTCCCTCTGTTCATCTTCTTAGTGATCTTTTTTTGTGGTACTGGGGATTGAACCCAGGGGTTCAATCCTCCGAGCTACATCCCCAGACCCATTTTTATTCTTTATTTTGAAACAGGGTCTCACTAAGTTGCTGAGCCTGGCTGCGAACCCGGATCCTCCGGTCTCAGCCTCCCAAGTACTGGGATTACAAGTGTGCGCCACCACTCCTGGCTCTTAGTGATCTTAATAAAAGGAGATTACCTTAATAGGATTTCCTTTCAGGGGATCCTTCTTAATAAGGGAAGAGTGAATAAAAGTCAGTTTTAATATTCAGATGCTCCTGCGGTACAGATGCCCTGGTCAAATGAAATCATGTCTAGGACTTCATACTGATGGTAATGTGTAGAGTAGGGGGAGCAGGATCAGCCTCCTGGGTGACCCCCGCAGGCTGCAGAAAAAGAATAGGATTGATGGGGACACACCCTAGTCAGGTTTTTCGGGTCATTGGGAGCCAGTTGGCAGTGTTGGTGGAAGAGGTGTGTGTCTGGTAGCAAACCACAAACCAACAGCCCAGGGTCAGTGAGAGAGGGGAGCACAGGCCGGGCTGTATAGTCTACTCATGCTACAGTCCTGATTATGCCCAGATATTAATAATTGAGAAGCGTAACCTCTATAAAATGAGAGCAACCAACTGATTTTGTCAACCAGAGACACACACTGGCACGTGTGCACATCTGCGCACTTGCACGTACAGACGTATGTTGTATTTTTATAGAGATTGGAGGCATACCTGTAGAAACAGCTCAGGGATAGCCCAGTATGGTCCCTCCACCGCCAGGTGTAGGAGATTTCTTTTAGAAATCTTGCGCTTCACACTAAAGTGAGTCCTGATCATTATCAACCCTGTCTTTGAGAGCAGAGTGAGATATCACAGTGAAACCTCTATATCACGCCTGTGGTTTTGCACAAAACGAGGTCAGGGTTTTTTGTTTTTATACATAGAAACTCCGAAGAGTCAGAAGGAAATTACAGAACTTTTTTTTTAAAAAACCAATACATTTTATGTGACCTTTTAAGAGAGGTAATTACCTAAATGGGTCACAACTGCATTTTTTTTTCATAGCAGGCTAAGGAAAAATGAAGACAGTACTTGCAAATGGGGTAGAGAAAAAGAACAAAAACAAACAAATGAACAACAACAAAAATGGCCCCTTCCTGACCCTGAACGAATAAAGGCACGACTTAAAGGGACAAAGGACTCTGGACAGGGCAAAAGGAGCACACAGAGGGGACGAGCCAGTCGCCTATGACCAACGTGGAGAGGAGAGATGGGGGCACCTGCCACTTTCTGATATGGTGGGCAGAGAACGTAGCCTGGGTTAGGGAACAAGAATGGAATCTTCCAATGGAGGGAGGAAAACAGGCATGGAGACCCAGGGGAGCGGAGAGGAGAGGAGAGCAAGGAAAGCAAGGTGGCTCAGAGTGGCCTTGGCAACAAACCCTAAAGGCTGTTGGGGACTAATGAATAATTTCAGGGTGAAGCGATGGTGGGAGGAACAGTTTTGATGATGGCTTTGAGAGTAAGTGGGATTCTACATCCGAGCAGGTTGTCTTAGACACCCAGAAATATGGAAGAAATAGAGATATTCAAACATAGTATAATTAATGAGAAGCCTCCTATACGGCAGATGTGTGTGTGTGTGTGTGTGTGTGCCCACTCAAGTTAGTAAGCCTCTGTAGTTTGGTGTGGGAGCTCTCAATTACCAGACCCTATGCCTAGAATTCTCCTACTAGAACTGTCGGCCTTACATTCTTAGTGGATGGACTACAGTCTGTTGCTAATAATTAAGTATCTCTGGAGACTGATACTATAATCCTATAGTGAAAATCACTTTGTCACATCACGTTTTAAGGAGGAAACCAACTAGGAAGGAGATGCAGAAGAGAGAGGTTTTTTTTTGTTGCTATTGTTGTTGTTTGGGTTTTTTTGTTTGTTTTGTTTGTTTTTAAGATAGAGGTGAAGGAATGAAGGTAGAGAGAAAAGCACACACAGAAAACTAATAATTAGGTCCTAGGCTGACACAGCAAATTTGGCTTGGTAAAGGGCCTCAGATGACAGGGCTGGAACTTCTAAAACCCTTCCTGTGCATGTCCCGAAGGGGCGCTCATAAGCAGGATGGAATTGGTGGTCACAAGTAGTAGGGAATTGGGGTCGGAGCTTTGGGCCAGTTAGTCTCAGCACCACATCAGCCTTTGAGGGTCTTTGTGTTTTTTTTTTTTGTGTGTGTGTGTGTGGCACTGGGGATTGAACTCTGGCATTCTACCTCTGGGCTACACCACAAGCTCTATTTTATTTTTCTATTTTCTAAGTTGTGGAGGGCCTCACTAAGTTGTTGAGGCTGGCCTCAAATCTGGGATCCTCCCATGTCAACCTCCCAAGTACTAGGATTACTGGCATGTGCCACCACACCTGGCTACCTTTGAGATTTCTGAGAGCAAGTGCAGGGTGGTGCTCATTTCAGCGTTCCTAGTACTATGTTCTGCATGTGGCAGGTGTTCCTCCCCTCAGTATTCGCTGAGGCTGTGAGGATTGGAGAAGTGAATCTGATCTGATGAGATGAGAATATGCACACACCCTCTTCCCTGTAAGCAACGGGTCATAAAGAACTGGAAATAGCTCTCTTCCCAGCTTGGTGAGGCTGGCGTTGGGAATACATTATAACCGCAGTTGAGAAGAGGATGCCACAAATGGGATTTTGAATCCTTTTCCCGGGCCAGGTGTCTCAGTTGGGTTCCATGGCCTCTGACCCCACTACCTTTAACCGTGATGACAGCCTGTCACCCTCTCCAGCCCCAGCTCATCTTGTATAAATTCATGCCTGGGGTGAAGAGGCAAGATTCACATGGACTGTGAAAGCGTAATATGGGGCAAAGTACTCCTGGCCCTTGAGGTCGAGCAGATGTGCGTTTGCATCCTGGCCCCATCCTGAAACAGCCTTCCCATCTGAGCGCAAGGAAAATACCTAGAATTTAGTGTTAGTCTTCTCTTTCTTCTAGCCTGTTGTAGATTTAAAGGGGAACTGCAGGCGTCTACTGCAGGCATCTACGGTGGGCACACATCTGTCAGATATACAGGACAACTTAATGATACATGTCTGCTGTATTTAGGATTCAGATCTATATATCACATGTGCAGTGTAAGCAAACATCATATTGGAAACATTTTCCCTTTTAAAAGTTTCCGGTAAGCCGGACATGGTAGTGCATGCTTGTAATCCCAGTACCTGGCAGGCTGAGACCGGAGGATCTGGGTTCGCAGCTAGCCTCAGCTACTTAGGCCCTCCGCAACTTAGTGAGACCATGTTTCAAAAATAACGAACAAAAAATAGGGCTGGCGGTGTAGCTCGGAGGTAGAATGCCCCTGGGTTCAATCCCCAGTACTGCCAAAAAAAATTTTTTTCCTTTAAAAAACACTTCATTTTTCCCACTTCTAGATTAGTAAATTCTGACTAGGAAAGACAACTATAAAATCTATTCAAATTCACTTTTGTTCAGTCAAGTTTTAATACAGTTATGTTGAGGGCTGTGAGAGACATCAGTTTACTTAACAGTAAGATAAAGGGATTGGAATAAACTGCCTTGAGATATGTAAATCCTAATATTTAAACATACACATTCAGAAAACAATGTCAGGAGTTTATAGAGCTCATGAAACCAAGACCACCTTCCTATCTGGTCTAAGAATCTCTGCACTTGTCTAGCACCAAAGATCATTGAAATTTTACATGTTTACTCTTCTGACATCTATAATATATGACCTGCAGAGTGTGTGTGTGTGTGTGTGTGTGTGTGTGTGTGTGTGTGTGTGTGTCTGTGTGTGTATGCTGCTTTGGTTTTTATCTTTCACCCCACAACAGTTATTAAATTTCTTGCTGCTCTGGATCAAGAGGAGGTAGAGCAGGACTTAGACATCAACCAGTCAATCTCTTTATACAAAAATTAGCAAAAAAATAAAAAATAAAAACAAAACAAAACCCTATAGGATCAGTTACAATAGGGAAGATGTGTGTTCATTGCAAGTAGTAACTGTCAAATACTTTTCCACCTTTATTTCATAGAAATGATACTCAGGAATGGTCATTAACCGTCATCAGAAGAAACAAACATAGCTGTTTCACTGAAAAACTAGTAACTAGTAAGAAAGTGGAGGTTAATAAAACTTTGCGGATCTTATGTGAAAATACTAACTTTCAAAAACGGATCAACAGGACATCATTGTATAAGGTAATGCTTTTAATATATTTCAACTGAAGACTTGATAGCAAAGATAAAAGTCCCGAATGAGGGTCCAGTGACTGTGGACCACTCTAGTCTCTTAACAGACAAGCTGTCTGGCCTCCCGCCACTCACTTGGCCTGTCTGAGTGAGCTGTCCCCACGGGGCTGTTGTACACAACGTGTGCAGCATAGTAGCCGCCCTGTGTTGTATTAGGTTTTCTGTACATGATGACGACTGACTCTTTTCTGCCCTTTTCTCATTCCTCCTTCCCTTTCAATTGATTAATTTTTGGTAATGCTAGTTTAAAGTTTTTCATTCTCTCCTGTCACATTTACTTAAAGTTCAAAACGTGATTGCATATATTTTCCTGGCTATATGAACTCATAAAGTTGGAAGATGGGAAAAAAGAATAACAAAGAGCATGAAAATCACTTAGAATCCTACCAGCCATTTTTTTTTCCTGTGTGAACATTTGCTCTTAAAAAGTAGTTTTATTTTGCTTGTGTCTTTCTTTTATCCAGTAAAAATTATATGTGATTATTCTCCCACATCTTTAAACATTCTTTCAAACACGGGATTTCATTTTGTACAGGCTTGGTTTCCCCTGTTAATGGATCTCCTTGTTACTGGACATTTATGAGTTTCCTATTTATCACTGTCATTTAAAGGCTAAAATGAAGATAATTATCATAAGTCTTTGGGTATTTGTATGATTGATCCTTAAATCAAATCCCTAAGTATATAATTATTAAATAAAAAGTTAATAGCATATTTATGGCTTTTGATACACATTATCAAACTACTCTCCAGGGTTCTATGCTGGTATAAAACCCCATACTTCATAAGATAATTCCTTTTCCTCACACCTGCACAAACATGGAAATGATACTTTCAGAATGCTAAAAACATAAGTTGGAAAATTTTTGAAATTCTTAATATTTTCCCATTATTTTCTTAATAATAAATTGAATTTTTAAAATATACTTATTGCATCTTACTATTACTTCTTTTGTGGACTGCCTGTCCATTTTCTCTATTTTCTTCAGTTGGTGCACCTTTTTCTTGTTGTGTTATAAAAGCTCTTTAAACAATGCTACAGGGATTATACATACATGAGTGTATATATCTATGCCATGTGTGTGTGTTGAAAACATGCACATACATATCCATGAACACACTCAACTCAAACGGTATTAATTTCTGCAGAAGAACAAATTGGAGTGGCGCACACTTGTAATCCCAGTACTTGAGAGGCTGAGACTGGAGGATCTGGGTTTGTGGCCAGCCTCAGTTACTTAGTGAGGCCCTCCACAACTTAGTGAGACCTTGTTTCAAAATAAAGAATTAAAAAATAGGGCTGGGGGTATAGCTTGGAGGTAGAATGCCCCTGGGTTCAATTCTCAGTTCTGCAAAAAAAAAAAAAGAACAAATTGGAGTAATATGATTCCATCTTGGACACTTGGAAGAGCTTTGAGAGTGGATGGTCTTTGAGAACAGGGAATGTTGAAACAAATGATTTCCTTGAAACTTCTGTTTGTACCTTTTCCTCGAACACTGTTTACTTGGGAATTTTCAAGAAGACCTCTTATCTGAAATGTTTTCTAAACATGTGAGTCAGTCCAGAGTGGATATGCCTTCATTTCCTTTCAAATGTACACATGTTTTATAGAACATGTAAATTAGTGAGATTCAGTGTAATAGATTTTAAGAAGTCCTGATATGTAGATATCTTAAGTTTTGAAAACGGGCATCCCAAGGATGTTTTTAGCCAACAATTGACTGCAGGGCTAAGTATCCTTATCCTGTGGACTGACCATGACCTGCCTGCACTCAATCTGTAAAGGACTGATTGGAAATGAAAATGAAGAATCTCTGATATTTTGTATGATCTTGGAAAAATCAGTTTGTGTTTTGTTTCAGTGAGCAGTCTCACTGCTATGACCCACCAAACCTGATGACAGCCACTTAGAGAAAGGAAGATTTATTTGCTCACAGTTCTGGAGATTTCAGGGGTTCAGGCCATGTTAGGCCAGGTGAAGTCTGTGGAGCTCAGGGCATGATGTATGGAGGAGAGAGAGAGAGATAGAGAATATGAATGTGCATATGAGGGGAGGAGGGACCATATATAATCCTCAAGGTTATACCCCAGGGACCCCTGCTCAGTAACCAAACCCCTCCTCCAACATGGCTGCCTTGCTTCCATGAGGTCTAGGGGGACATTCTAAGTCTACACAGTAACACTCTACCCCTAATTCCCAAGACCTCATGGCAATCTTACAATGCAAAATGCATTTAGTCCATCTCTAAGAATTCCCATTGTCTTAACAGTTTCAGCATCATTCAAAAATCCTAAGTCCAGAGTCTCTGAGACCCAAGGTAGACTCTTGGCCGTGAGCCCCGGTAAAAAAATAAAAAGCAAGTTCTGTCTCAGTCAGCATTCTCATTGCTATAACCCCAAACACCTGACCACCACAACTTAGAGGAAGGAAATTTATTTGCTCACAGTTCTGGAGATGTAAGGGGTTCAGTCCATGTTAGGCCAGGTTACATCCACTGAGCTCAGGTCATGGTGGTGGAAGGCAGAGATAGAAGAGCTCAAGGGCTCTGCCCTCACATCATGAAGGCTGGAAGCAAGAGAGGAAACAAGGGGATTCAAGGACACAAGCACAGTCCCTAAGGCTACAGCCCCAGTGATCTATATACTCAATCTATACCCCATCTGCCTAGGTTACCACCCAATAAATCATTGTAAATCCTATGACATGTATGGAAATTATGGGGGGATGAGTATACTCGAGTATTTGAATATTCATGATATCTACTGATGAGATTACAAACCTCATATTTAATTATCAACTCTGACATCAATACATGAGTTCTTTCAGTGGACATTCTATATCTAAACCATAACAGATTGATAAGAACTTGACTTATATGGAAATACTTTATTGATGTGATGTATATGTGTGGGTGCTTTACAAGCCTATTCTAGGGTCTGTCTAGGTCTAGCCCCCATGGCCACCAGCTTTGGCTAGTTTTGAGGGTGAAGTCTACAGGCAGAGGCCCTCCTTCTTTGGTATTTGCAGGAACAGTGTCACCTGGTCACAGTCAGCCATTACATTCCCATTTTTCCCTTCTCGTCCCTGGACTGCTTTAGGACCTGCCTATGGGTGGCTGATGGCTGGATTGAAGAAGATGTCTTTACTATTATTATTAGTAGTATTATAATCACAATTACCATCATTGATTCCTATGACATTTATGGAAATTATGAAAGAGAGAGAGAGAGAAGTTTGAATTTATGTGTGGATTTGAATACTCTTGATATATTTTTAGTTCATCCAGTGCCTTTGGGGGCAAGACATCAAGGGCACTGGGGGAGTTGGAGCTGCTAGGTACTCAGTTCTCTTACTAATTCTGCTCCCACCACCATTACTTACCCCCAGGATGGGGAGTTCTGAATTGGACTGAAAGAGTTATGAAATAGACTTGGGCAGAAAGAAAGATTTGATCCAAGAGGGGATTTTTTTGTTGTGGTGGTGTTCTGAGTGTGTGTGTGTGTGTGTGTGTGTGTGTGTGTGTGTGTGTGAAAGATTAAAAGAAAACAGTGATGGTGATCACAGTGCCTCTCTCTTTCATGTCCACACATGTTGACCGTGACAGTGATGACAACAGTCATGGAACTTCACTGCGGCAGCAGAACAGTGCCAAGTCACTGGGGTGTTTTCTTAGGAATTGCTAATTTCCATTCAATCCCTACAATCTCGAGATTTTAAGCTTTTAAAATATGAATAATTGTAATATGAATATTGCCTCTGCTTATATAAGGTGTTTTAATTTTCTTCTTACAAAAACAGAACTGTGAAAAGATAGCTGAAAATGATAAATACTCACTTGAACTGGTGAAGAAGGCCGAGTTTCAAGACCAGGGGTATTACTCCTGTGTCTACTCTGCTCATTACAATGGAAAACTGTACAACATCACGAAAACCTATAATATCACCATAATCAGAGGTAAGAGGAATCTTCGAATTGGGAAGAAACAAATATATATTAGTAATATGAAATCTTTTCTTTCTTGTAAAGCCACTTAGGAATTGAGAGGCCACTTTGTTGGGCTTGTGACCAAATCACTAGTTCATATATTAGGTTCAAAATCTTCTTTTTGGCTCCTATCCACTTGGCTGAAAAAAATGGGGGCAGCAAATGAAAGTTTACATGGGTGAACCTCATATAGTAATCAGCTCTCTTTTATTTGGAATTAGAGTAAATGGTGGAATTGTTTGTCATTAAACTTTTATTTTTACTCCACAAATATTTCTTGTGGACACAAATATTTATTGAGGACATCTTCATTTAATAAACTGTACTTAGTACTGAGAGGCAAGAAAAGCAGAGAAATATGGGATAAAGCGAGTACTATACTGTTCTCAAGGAATAGGATTATAATATAGAGAAGCAATAAGCGACACAGAGGTGACGTCATATGAAGTAGAGTTGTCTGAGGCTGTGGGAGTCAGGTGGGAAGCAGGAGGCAGGAGAGATGTAGGAGGCTCCATCTGAGCTGGGTATTGCTGGGTCTTGGAGGGAAAGAATCAGGGAGTGGCAGGAAGAGCTGGGAAAGAGCTGGTGGGCAGCTGATGTGGGGGCACAGGTGGACTGATGGGAGGCAGAGGGTAGCCCACAGTCTGTTTGCCATGAGCCCAGTCTATGTATAATGGAAAAACCAAAGCATGGAATTTTACAGAATCATATGTGCACGTGTTAATTTAGAGTTAATTTAGCTAAATCTCACCCCATGAAGACATCCTTCATATGACATATCCAGTAATTTGCCATCCAGCCCTTTCTTGGGAATGTCCAAGGAATTATCAGATCACATAGCTGCTTCTTCCAGATTTTAGTATCAGATGATTGAAAAGTCTGTTTCCATTGAGTCCCAATATGCCTTCTTGTAGCTTCCGCCTACTTCTGTTTCTTGACTTCAATAACTTCATAGATTGGTTCTTTCTTACAATGAAAGCTCCTTCTATCCAGGCATGGTGGCACACGCCTGTAATCCTAGTACTTGGGAGGCTGAGACAAGAGGATCACAGGTTTGAGGCCAGCCTTGACAACTTAGCGAGGCCCTTAGCAACTTAGTAAGACCCTGTTTCAAAATAAAAAATAAAATAAGGCTGGGGGTGTATCTCAGAGGTAGAATGCCCTTGTGTTCGATCCCCAGTAACACACACACACACACACACACACACACACACACACACCTCCTTCCAATTGAAGATAGATGGCTCATCCATGCTAGACCTCCCCCCCCATTATTCTGGGAAACTGAAAACTGTGTGATGACTCACTCCACAAAATCTGTGGGCTCACAGTTTTCTATAGCATCTCTACTTTAGTAACACCTTTCCTCTTTAACTGTCCACTTATACAGCTATACACCCATGTATTGCTATTATGACAGAGTACCACAAATTTAAGTGACATCAAACAACACATACACTTATTTTTATATTTTATTTTATTTTTATTGATTTTATAATTTTTGTTGATGCATTACATGATGGTGAGAGTCATAGTGTTATATTCACATATGCACATACTATTATTTGGTCTGTTTTCTTTCCTATATCTCTGCTTTCTTTCTCCTTCTCCCTCCCCTGATCCCCTTCCCCTATGCTACTGGTTTCTCTCATAATTTTCGTGGTCTCCCTTTTCTTTCCTTTTTCCTCTATCTTCCACATATGAGAGAAAACATGTGGTCCTTGACTTTCTGAGTCTGGCTGATTTCACTTAGCACGATGCTCTCCAGTTCCATCCATTTTCCTGCAAATGACATAATTTTGCTCTTTATGGCTCAGTAAAACTCCATTGTGTGTATATACCATATTTTCTTTACCCATTGATCTGTTGACAGACACTTAGATTGGTTCCCCAATTTGGCTATTGTGGATTGTGCTGCAATAAACATGGGCAGGCATGTGTCATCAGCACTGAAACCATAAATAACCCAATTGAAAAATGGCAATTAAACCAAATAGACACTTCTATAAGAAAGAACTTCAAATGGCCAAAAATATATGAAAAGACACCCACTGTTCCTTATGGAGATATGCATGTATGACTATAGTATTCTGATCTTGATTCTTCAGAAAGATACCAAGCAGTGGGATAGCTGGGATATAATTGGTTCTATACATTCCTGAGGACCTTCCGGCTGCCTCATAACTTTGCAGGAGAGCCAGTGAGCATGTGTGAAATAGAGGGGAAAAATTGGGCTGGACTCATCCTTCTTACCAGGAACCCAGTCCCACAAGAACTAACCCACTTCTGCAATAATGATATTAATCAATTCTTAAGTGGGGAGCCCCATGACCTAGTCCCCTCTAAAATACCTCACCTCTTAATACTGTTACAATAGATTTTCAGCATGAGTTTTGGAAGGGGCATTCCAACCATAGCACCCTTCAACATCATATATTCACAGGACTGGGGAGCAGGATGTGTTAACTTTGGGGAAGCTACTAATCTACTTGCCACAGCCATAACCTGGGAATTCCATACCTGAATTCCTAGACTCAAAGGTATAAGAATCTACCCTAAGTTCTTCAGCTCGACTTTCCCATCTATATATTATTTGTGTGTATGTGTGTGTGTGTGTGTGTGTGTGTGTGTGTGGTACTGGGGGTTGAACCCATAGGCATTCTACCTCTGAGCTATGCCCCAGCTCCTCCCCCTTTTTTGAAACAGGGTATCACTAAGTTGTCTAGGCTGGTATCGAACCTGTGACCCTCCTATCTCTGCCTCCTAAGTACTGGAATTACAGGTATGCACCACCACACCTGGCTCCCATCTGTACATTCTTTAATCTCATGTCGATCTCTGGTCCTCTGATACTTTCACCAGCACTTCTTCCCCCATTCATCTTTGCTTTCTGCCCATCTGCAAGTCTTTCCATTCTTCCTTGAAGAAGCAATGCGAACACCCTCTGTTAAATGGCACTCCATCCAGGATGGCGGCAGCTTCTTCCGCTGAGTCATCTCATCCAGTCTTCCCACCAGTGAGGTTGTGACCTGGGGCAAGCTATTTGTTACTGAGCCTCTTTATGCTCCAGAGTGTTTCTCCATCGATGAGACAGTGATGGTTCTCAACGCCCTGCTGCTATCAGCTGCCCCAGGCTGCACTGTACTGTTGAGGGGAGATGCCTTCCTTCCTAAGCACCACTAGATGGGGACCAGGGGGATCAATACCATGTACTTCGCGTCCGGGCCAGACTCACTCAGAAACAGAAGTAGAACTGGGGCATCCAGGTGTGGACACCCAGCAGGGCTGGACTGGGCTGAGCCAAGGGAGTCACCAGGGCGAGGCACTGGAGGGAGACCCCTCTCCATGTACTGCAAGGGGAGGGTGGGCACCTGACAGCAGTATCATTCAGATCATTTATATGATCTGAGTAACATAAAACTTATGAATTGTTTACTTTTGAGATTTTTCTATTTAATATTTTTGGACTCCGGTTGACCTTAGGTAACTACAGTTTCAGAAAGCAGCTGTGACAATCTTTGTTACATGAGAGGAGCATATTATAACACATACTTGTCTTAGAGAAGTTCAAGGCACCCCTAATGCTATTTCTTTTCTCTTTTTACTTTTAGAGCGCAGTGTCATAACTCCAGTTCTTTTTGGACCAAAGCTCAACTATGTTGAAGTGGAATTAGGTATATTTTTAACAATTTTTAACATATATATTTTCTGTAGTCATGAATGGGGGCATAATTGAGCGATGAGAGGGTAAATCTGATTCATTATTGATTGACACAGTGCATAGAACACATTCCTTATTTAGTGAGGAACATCACAAAACCAGAAAAACCATGTCATTGGGTGTTTCTACTTTTGGACTGATTAAAATAAATGGTCTGTTCAAAAGACAATGGAATTACCTGTGGTTTGGAGACTAGGGCTTGGCCTCTATCACTCTGTCTGTGGCTTTTCTCTAATTGTCTCTATGGAAATTCAGTGGTAACAGAGAGGGAGATGAGCCAAAATTCCTGCTTTGAGTATTCAATGTATCAATTCACTTCAAATCAGTGGGCTGAATTGACTGTACATTTAAGACTGGTCTCGACACATCTTATGAATCAACATATCCAATTAAGTAATGTCTTTCAAAAAGGAAAGCAAAGACAGAAAGGAAGAAATTTCATTTACTAAATATGGTAAACTTGGTAGTTGGCTACCAAGTGAAATATATTACTGGGTTAAATTCTCCAACCAATTCAGAGGTGTATTATTCCCCTTTTATGGACTAAGTAACAGAGAGAGAGGCTAAGTCACCTGTCTGAAGTTAACTGTTGAAGAGCAGCATATTGCTTCCAAAGTCCGCACCTTATAATCACAGATGGAGTCACAGTTGTTTATAAGATCACATACGCCCAGTGTGTTTTGTTTGTCCTTAGCAGTTTTCCTGCTTTATATTTTTGTTGATTTCAGCCTTTTTCTATGTTATTTTACTACTCAAGTGGGCTTAATTTTTTATCATTTTTTCTAGTTTGCTAACATGGAGAGTAAGAGAATTAACTTCAATTATCTTCTTGTGTAGTATGTACATTCGAAGCCCTAAGTTTCCCTCTAAGCACTATTTTTAGCTATTTCCCATAAATACTGGTATGCCGTATTTCACACTATTCAGTTTCAAACATTTTTTAAAACGTCCCCTTGTGATTTCTTCTTTCACCTGTGGAATATTTGTGTCTCTTGAATTCCAAATGTTGGAGGATTTTCTAGTTATTTTTCTGTTATTGATGTTCAGTTTAACTTCAGGCTGGTCCCTAAAATTTTGAAATTTACAGTGACTTGCTGAATGCCCAGAATGTGGTTTATTTTGATGAATGTTTAAGTGTGTTTGAAACAAAGGTGTATTCTTCAGGTTTGGGTTTTACTACTCTTTAAATATCGGTTGGGTCAAGTTGGCTAATGGTGTTATTCAAATCACTTCTGTATTTACTAATCTTTTGTTTTCCTGCTCTCTCTCTTGCCAAGAGAGATGTGTTAATATCTCCAACTATGATGGTCAATTTGTCTATATTCTCTTTAGTTCTGTCAAGTTTCGCTTTATATGTGTTGAGGATATATTATGGGCACAGACAAACTTGCTGAATGTGCCCACTGAAGACACATTTGTCATTATGAAATGTCTCTCTTTGTCTATCATAATACTTCTTTGTTCAATGCCTATTCTCTTAATATGAAACAGTGACACATGTTTTCTTGTGTTTGGGGTTGGTATGTTTTATCTTTTTTTTTCTTTGCATTCTTTTACTCCTAAGATTTCTTTGTCCATACACATAAAGTGTGTCTTATATAAACTGCATGTATTTGGACCTTTTTTGAAGTCCGATCGGTACAGTGTTTCATCCACTTATATTTAATTGCTGAACTGGGCGTGGTGGCACATGCCTGTAATCCCAGTACTTGGGAGTCTGAGACAGGAGGATTGCAGGTTCAAGGACAGCCTCAGTAAGTAATGAGACTCTTGTAAACACAGTGAGACCCTGTTTCAAAATAAAAAAAAAAAAAAAGGGCTGGGGGGTGTAGCTTGGAGGTAGAATTCCCCTGGGTTCAATCCTCAGTACCACAACAAAAAATTAATTGCTGATTATTGTTGGTTCTCTCATGTACATGATATAAACTATTCATTTGATTCTTTTTAAATTTTTTATTATTTATGTATTTTTATTGGTGCATTGTAATCATACATCTTGATGGGTTTCAGGGTGGTAGAAGTATACATGCACACATCGGTCAATTAGCCCTCCCCCAGTTCCCACCACATTCTCTCCCCCTTCCCTCCTTTTCATGCTCAGCATAGTAGTTGTCTTTGATAAATTTGTGTATGTACATCCTGTGCATTAGGGTGTTTCCCCCTCCCCCCTCCCATCTTCCTCAGTTAGGTCGCCTGATTCTTTTAATAAACTACTTTTATTTATTAAAAATGTCAATCTCTTATCCACTTGTTCAATGTTTCCTCTGTTTTTTCACATAGTTACTCAAATTCTTTGTCTGCTAAATCCAGCATCTAGATCGTCTATGGGCTTGCTCCTATTATCTATTTTTTCTTTTGATTATCGTCACATTTTCTGCCTCATTTCATGCCTTTGATTTGTTTCTTGTTACTGATCTTTGTGAATCAAATGACCACATGGAATGAAGCTTGTGTTCTGTTTTCCTATGACTGCTTGCTCGCTGCCCTGTTACGCAGGTGGAGTGAGGGGCTGAGAATCAGTCTACTCAGAACCCAGCTGGGGTGTCTGGGATGCAGGGGTGCTGGATCATCAATAGCGGGGTGCCTGGGGAGAGCACAGCAGTGGGGTTTGCCACAGACCTTCTCCTCTGCTGAAACTTACTCTCCCGAGGATCATGAGACTGCAGGAGATGTGATCTCGCCTTTGAGCCTCTTAGGAGAGATAATCTTGCTAGCTTGCGCAGCTGTGAGAATCTCCACTGGATTCTCTTTTGTCTATTAGATTCCTTCTGTTTATTACAAACCCAGGCAAATTCCTCCATGCAATAAAACAGCTGATCATCTTTGCTCACCCTGGAAGGAATATTTTCTGAGAACACATTTAGTTCAGCTATTTCTCTTTATTTTCCCTGCACCTTGACTTCTTTAATTTTTAGTTAACTTATTTTGTGTGTGTGATTTATCCATCTTTTTCCTAGAAGTTGCAGTGCCAGTGTTGACACTACCTAGCAAATTGTATACTGAAAAGAAAGTACACTGGCCACCCCAAGTTTTTTTTTTTGCGGTACTGGGGATTGAACACAGGGGTGTTCTACCTCCACGCTACACCCGCCCCCGGCCCTATTTTTTATACTTTATTTTGAAACCATGTCTCATGAAGTTGCGGAGGGCCTCACTAAGGAGAGAGAGAGAAAGAGAGAGAGAGAATGAGAGAGAGAGAGAGAGAGAGAGAGAGAGAGAGAGAGACAGGGAGAGGGAGAATGAAAGAGCTGAGGCTGGCTGCGAACCTGGATCCTCCGGTCTCCGCCTCCCAAAGTACTGGGATTACAAGCGTGCACCACCACGCCCGGCGCCACCCCAAGTTTTAATAATTGAAAGTGAATATTTAAGGAGAAGCTAATTTATACTTTGGCAATGGCTTGCTGTCACTACCTAATTTCTCTACTTTGTTATTTTTCATTTAAGAAAAAGCAAATCTACTCTCTTTCTGTAATACAGTACTATGTTTGTAGTAGGTCAACATCCATTGATTATTATTAATTTGAAACCTCTGGGATATCTGAGTTTCTGAAATCTGAGCTAGGATTGTCAACTTTCCCCTAGGAAAAGATGTGGAGCTCAACTGCTCCGCTTTGCTGAATGAAAAGGACGAGATTTACTGGAACTTCCGGAAAGAAAAGGAGCCATATACCAATGTCTATGAAGAAAAGGAAAAGACAACTTGGTATGTATATGTGACATATAACTGATATCACGCTATACATAATAGAAAAATCACATCAAATATACATGGTATAAAAGATGTAGGACTCCTGAGTGGCTGGTATGGTATTTTGGGTTAGTTTAAATTATAGCTATAATTTACATATTTTAACATTATCATTGCCATATCCTGGGTTGATGGATTATGCAGAAATTTATTGCCAAGATATAAGCTAGGAAAAGAAGGTTCATGAGAAAGTCCGTGGGGGGTTTTAGCATCACCTTGTAAAAGTAGCTGTTAGTCAGTCTGGCTGTAGGAGGATGGAATTTTACCTAGCTTCTTATAAAAGAGTATATGTTGCTTGGCATTTAGTATCTTTCCTTTAAAACTGATAATGCTTCTCCAGTCCAGGTTCATTACCCTACTTACTGGAACCATGTCTACTGTGGCCCATTTTCCAAGTTTGATAGAAAAATGTTAGGTACTTTAGGATACAGATGTTCTTGCTAATGAGCATTGTACCAGCCTTTAAAACAGTGGATTTATATAATCATGGACATTAGTTTCAATAAACTTGTTTTCATATTAAAAAAAGAGCAATTCCTTGGGCCCTAGTTTCTTGGATTTTGACAAATATATAAGCGCTTTATTTTTACTAGTGTGCTATATAAGTTCCAAACAACATACATACTGATAACGAGCTTATAAACTTATACTCTTCCATTAAGGTATGGCCGGCCTTATTACAATAATGCATCCTAAACAGATGGTCATTTAAACTTTTCTGAATGATTTTGAGTTATATTGTAATGATTGATTATTATACTGGCACACTTTTCAGGGTCTACAGAGTGGTGATCCTAAGGTATCTATTACCTTAGCTGCACCTTTTTATTTGGGGGGGGTTACTTTTTTTTAGTATATTTTTGTCCTCATGCTGGCTGGCAGCTCTCAATTCTTGCTGACACATGTCTACAAGGTCTTTACGCTGGGAGGACTGGCTCTTCTAGATCAGGTGCACAACGAGTACCCAAGCCATGTTGAATTCAGTGGGAAGCCATCACTCTCCTGCCAGAATCTCTTATCTCAGCAACTGTTCTCTATGGAATTTTTTACAGCTCCTCCTTCTACTGATATGTTTCTAATCTTTGGAGGGATAGAGGGCCAACTCACTCAATGACTTAGACATGTAACTTAAGCTATAAGAGCAGGGCGTCTCTCTTGTTGGCTGCACACACTTTTAATGTCACCCCTTTGGCTTCTCAAAGGCCTGTTGTGTCTTACTTCTATGTTTCCATAGGCTTTTTTTAAATTTATTTTTTGGTATTACTAGGGATGGAACCCAGGGGTGTTCTACCTCTGAGCTACACCCCCAGCCCTATTTTATTTTTTATTTCAAAACAGAGTCTCACTAGGTTGCTGAGGACCTTGCTAAGTTGCTGAGGCTGGCCTCAAATCTGCAATCCTCCTGTCTCAGCCTCCCAAGTACTGGAATTACAGGCATGTATCGCCATGCCTGGCTCTTCATAAGTTTTTTTTTTTTTTTGTGGTACCGGGGATTGAACGCAGGGGCGTTCTACCTCCGCACTATGCCCCCCGGCCCTATTTTTTATACTTTATTTTGAAACTGTGTCTCACGAAGTTGCGGAGGGCCTCACTAAGGAGAGAGAGAGAGAGAGAGAGAGAGAGAGAGAGAGAGAGAGAGAGACAGGGAGAGAGAGAACGAGAGAGCTGAGGCTGGCCGCGAACCCGGGTCCTCTGGTCTCCGCCTCCCAAAGTACTGGGATTACAAGCGTGCGCCACCATGCCCGGCTTCTTCATAAGTTTTTGATGTTGGTATTTCTGCATGGATGATCTCTGTACAGAATTATATTCTAAAATGTATGTGAGATAGTTGGATGTCAGCAAATAGTGATCTTTTTTAAATGCCTAACACAATGAAAAGTAATCGCATTAGTATGGGCACAGCTGATGTGAGTCTGTGTGTATACTAAACAATTTCCAGCTGCTGTGGTTTAAAGAGGATCTGTCCCTTGAACTCCTGCAGGAGTTTAACCCCCTTACTAATGAAATGAAGGATGGAAACTTAAACCAACAATGATGTTTAGAGGTAGGACTTTAGGGTAGGTCATTAGAATGGAGTCCCATGCTTGAATTCTGGTGCCTTTATAAGGAGAGGGAGAGAGGCACACTCAGGGATACACACATGCTCCCTACTCATTGTGACGCAGTTTAGGGGGGGCTCTCGCCAGAGCCTGCACCACACCACACCACACCCTTGGTTGTTCAGCCTCTAAAACTGGGAGCTAAGTGAACTTTTCTTTAGAAAGTAACCTGCCCCAGGTATTTCATTATAGTAACAAAAGCTGCCTAATACAGCCTTGTCACCGTCTCTGGAGACCAGACTGTGGGAAGAATTTCAAGTGGCTAGGAAGGGAGAAAGGGAAAAAATGATTGAGAGAGAGAAAAATTCTTCTCTTTTCAAGTCTGCAGCAGTCTCCTCCAGGCATTTAAAGTCTAGGTAGGTGACTTCTCTGTTCTCATACGGTCTCAGGAAGGCTGTATCTGTTGGTTTTGAGGCTGCGTGGAGGAGCAGGGGCTTATTGTAGTTCACACTTTAAAGGTACCCACCAGATGAGCTGGGCGCAGTGGCGCAGAACCGGAAATCCCAGTACTTGGGAGGCTGAGACAGGAGGATCACAGGTTCAAGGACAGCCTCAGTAACTTAGGGAGACTCTCTGAAACCTAGCCAGATGCTGTTTCAAAATAAAAAAAATAAAAAAGGGGGTGGGGGTGTAGCTTGGAGGTAGAATGCCTCTGGGTTCAATCCCCCATACACACACATTAAAAAAAAAAGAAAAGAAAAACGTACCCACCAGAAAGGGAAGATGTGACATAGCCAATGTATTACCTGCCTTAGATTATTTTAAACATATGAATTTCCCTCTCGTGGGTAAATTAGCTGATCATGAACAAACTCCTTTGCTAAATTTTTTTCCCGTGTTGTAGGACCTCAGAAGGCAAACAGTACGCTTCAGCAATATTGAGAATTGAGAAAGTTGATGAAAAAAATCTAAATTTTTTATATAATTGCACGGTGGTCAATGCGGGAGGCACAGACACCAACAGCTTCATCTTGTTGAGAAAAGGTATGAACAGTTTTATGTTTGGAAGTTTGTGGAAACTTAGCACGTAGCTGCCAAGACAGCCTTCTAGAATGGCCACTTGTTCCTTTTTCATAGCAGAACCGAGCTCCTAAGAGGGGACAAGATTCACTTTGTGGCCCAGGCATTCAGTGGCGGGACTGGTGCTCAGCCCTTGCTGTGGAATTAACTCTGCATCATGATTCCAAGCAGAGAACAAGAACATGGAACTCACACATTTGCTCTCCCAGTCAGATTCCACATAGAAACCAGGTGGCCAGAGCCAGGAGCAGGTGCAGCTCTGGGACACAGATGCTGGTGGGTGGCAGGGGACACAGAATGAGCATCCCTTGCACACTCAGCACTTCACAACCACAACAGCCGGAAGACAGCTTGCACAACTATGTAGAATGAGCCCAGTAGAGATCGGGCATAACTACTGTGTGCAGCCTGCGTCAGTGGGACACTGGGCTCAGGGTCCTTGGGGTATGGTCATCATTCGGCAAGGATTAACTGAGCCCCCCTTCCTTGGGCCAGCCCCTGGTCATGGCACATGGACAGTCGATGTTTTCTATCAGCCTACTGATGGAGTGCTCCTGGATCGTCCAGATCCAACATCTACCAACAGAACAGAACCAGGGCCCTTGGCCCAGTGGCCTCTCAGAAGAGGCTGTGTCGAGAGCCAAAAGTCTCTACTTGCCCATTGTCACCACTTACTCACTGTTCATTCTCAGGCTCAGCCACCAGCTCCCCTGAGATGCAGGGAAACGTCGAGATCTGAGAGACAGAGACGAACACAGACAGAGACAGACACACAGACAGACCCGCAGAGCAAAGAGACAGAAGGGCACACAGAGACAGCACACACACACAGAGATGGAGACAGGGACGGAAAGAGACACAGAGGCACAGACAGAAATGAGAGAGTGACACAAAGAGAGACAGAGAGGGGATCACACAGAAAGACAGGAGAAAGAGACACAGGAAAAGAGAGACAAAGAGGCAGAGATACAAAGAGATACAGAGACAGAGAGATGAGAGGATAACACACACACACACGCACACACGCACACATGCACACATGCACACACACGGCTATGCCTGGGCTTTGGTGAGAAGGGAAGGAGAGGGGCAGAGAGAAGCTCTGTGTGCTGTCCCGGTGCCCATTTGCATCTCACGGCACCCGTTTGGGAGCCTCTAATTCCCCCGCATGTAATAATAGCAGGAGCTAGCGGCCATTACATGTTGAATCCATGACAGACTGTGCTAAGTTCTGTTCACCATCCTGTTCAATTGCAGCACCATGCTTTTATAATTGAAGAAATTCACCCCAGGTCACTAGCAGATACAGGTGTTGAAACCCACACCTGATTAGCTCTAGAATCTGTGCTTTTCCATCCTGGAGGAATTGTCACAGGTGGGCCCTTCCCTCGTGGGTACCTGTGCTGCCGTCCACACGCTTGTGACGGAGAAGCTTTCAGGTTTTTTCTTCTTAGTGGATTCTTGCTGGCCTGCATTTCCTGGAGACTGCTTGCCACCAGCCGCCTCTGACCTCGGTGCAGGACTGCCCCGTGCCTGGTCTGGTCATTTCTCCTTATGTCAAGCTCACAAATGCAGGCTGGGGAGTTTGGGTCTCCCCAGCATCCATACCCTTGGAGGAATGTGTGGGCTTCTCTGCACCTGTGTGTTCCTGTATGTATCTGGCACGATCAAGAATATGAAGATCTTGCAATGATACAGAATTCGAGGGTCTGATTTTATTCAGACTTCAAGTATTATGCTATCTGAGATGGCAAAAGCTTTAAGCATGTTTGTGTTCCTTGACCTAGACATTCCCTCATCCATAGATCTACTCTAAGAAAATAATTAGAAATATGGATAAGCCAGGTATGGTGGCGCATACCTGTAATCCCAGTACTTGGGAGGCTGAGACAGGAGGATCTGGGTTCGCGGCCAGCCCTAAGAACTTAGTGAGACCCTCAGCAACTTAGTGAGACCCTGTTTTAAAATAAAAAATTAAAATAGGGCTTGGAGGTGTAGCTCAGAGGTAGAATGCCCCTGGGTTCAATCCCCAATACCAAATATATATATTTTTATTAAATGGAGATCATATGGTATTCATTATATTTCTTCACATTATACCAAGAGCATTTCACTAGGTCATCAAATTATAATTCACAATACCCTAATGTTTAGATTGATGGTAATTTTTAGGGTATTGTGAATTATAATCTGGTGACCTAGTGAAATGCTCTTGGTATAACGTGAAGAAATATAGTGAATACCATATGATCTCCATTTAGTAAAAACTTTCAAGGACAAAAATAAAACCCAGAAGGAAATATATTATCATATTAGTATGGCTATTATCACTTTGTGGGATGGTTGTTAAAAATGACTTTATTCTTTATATCTTTCTGTATTATCTCATACAGTGAGCACAAACTGAATCAATCTAGGAAATACAATTCTTTCCCACAGAACACTTTTTTTGTGAAAATTTTTCAAATTTCTGAAAGCTATGTGCCAGGCCCCATGTTAACTACTTTACATGTAGTATCTTATATAATCTTCCCCAAAAGAGCACCTATAAGTGAAGCAATAACTTCATTTATTATTTTACTTTTACATATGAAAATAGCAAGATTGAAGAGTTTCTATGATTTTCCTTGTGATACAAACTAATTGACAGAATCAGGCTGCACACCCAGATGATCCCAGTCCAAGGTTCTAGCTCTCAAAATCACACACTTCTAGTTTCCCAATCTACTAGCTGAGATGTACATTCGAGTCTTTTGCATTTCACCCTAGTATATCATTGCTCCAGAAATCTGGTTTCTAACAGGTACAGATAGCATACATTATCATGTTTTAGTTCAGGTCTCTGAATATTTTGTTACACATTTTTATTCTTTAAAATATTGAAGAGGAGGATTGAGGAAGGAAACTATTCAAATAATGTTATTTTCATATATGAAGGTATTACTACCAATCTCACTAAATGTATAGGGAGGGAAGGAGGCCAGGTCAGGATGATGCAGAGGAAAATATAGCAAGTGATATTTGTATGTATATTAATATCACTGTGAATCTCACTATAATGTATAATTACCATGCACCGATAAAAGTATAAAAGAAATTAGAAAGATTGGTCCTGCAGATTAACAGCAAGCATAGGGGTAACTTGGTGGAATATGGGAGCCCTTGGGTAGATACCTGGATTAGTGAGAAAGGTAAAAACCGACAACCACAACTCCATGTTGGAGGACGCTGGCGGTATGTCCTTGATTATTTTCATTTTCTCTTTCTTTTCCAGCAAACATGGATGATATCCCAGGCCATGTCTTCACTGGAGGAATGATCATAGCAATTTTGATCTCAGTGGCAGTAGTGTGCCTGATGGTCGTGTGTTTCATTTATAGAGTTGACTTGGTTCTATTTTATAGACGTTTAACGGGACGAGATGAAACATTAACAGGTAACAGATATTGTAATGCTGGGGCTTCTTATTTTATGCTCTCATTACTAAACACAATAAAGAAACAATAATATTCACCTTATTTTGATTATAATGTTGACTTAATCTGTGGGGTACGTGTACTGTCTATGATAAATGTTGTAGTGTGACATTTCCTTGTGCTTATGTGCTGTCAGAACTTGTTCTTTGTTTTATATGTGTATGTTGTGTCCTCTCAAATGTCCCAGGAGCTACCTGAGCCCAGGAACTGTATATCTGGATGTCTTTGCACACACACCACTTACACACTTTATATGGTGCTTGCACTCAATAAAGCTGATTTCCATCCAATTGCACTGTTTCATGGTTCATTATTTTAATCTGGAAAAAGAGGCTGTATAATATACCTGTAAGCTCCCTGAGCTAGAAGCCAAATGGTCTAGTCTCCTAGATCTGCCAGTTTTTATCTATTACTATGCCTACCTGGTGACTCCGTGCCTCAGTTTCCCTATACTTAAAAGGGACTGGAAGGCCTTAAGTTGCAAGATAATTACTGGTTTTTTTAAATCAAGCTAATCCATTGTACTTGTTTTCATTTATGTATGTGTGTATGTGTGTTTGTGTGATTGTTTATAGGAAAAAAAACTCCACAAAGTTCAAACCCCCATATTTCTAGGAAACTATACATCAGGGTGTCCCCTTCCAGGCTGGTGGCATGTCTGGATTCTCGTTCCGCCCCTCACTGATAGAACATACAATCAAATATTAATATAGATTCTTACTTCACTCTTCCTTTTTGAAGAACAAATCTTGGCTTATTATGCATATCACTTTAAATTCTACTTTATTATTCCTTAGACACTCTTCCATATTACTTTATAAATAAGTCCTTGTCTTTAGGGTTGCTCAGTATTTTCTTCCTATGGACTCACCAGTGTTTAGTTAGTTTCATTTGATGAATATTTAGGTTGTTTCCAGGCTTCTATTGTTATGGAAATGCTGTAATGAGTGACTTTCCACCTTGCTTCATAGATGTGCAGTGAGCAGGAAGGAAAACTCCCCAACTGGAATTTCTGGCAATACAACAGGAGGCTACAGCTGTTATATTGATAGACATTGTCAATTTTCCCTCCATCCTACTAGATTACCTACCATCTTCTTTTTTTTTTTTTTTGCGGTACTGGGGATTGAACCCAGGGGCGTTCTACCTCCGCGCTACACCCCCAGCCCTATTTTTTATACTTTATTTTGAAACCTGTTCTCACAAAGTTGTGGAGGGCCTCACTAGGTAGAGAGAGAGAGAGACAGGGAGAGAGAGAGAGAGCTGAGGCTGGCCGCGAACCCGGATCCTCCGGTCTCCGCCTCCCAAAGTACTGGGATTACAAGCATGGGCCACCACTCCTGGCTTTAGATTACCTACCATCTTCAAAGAATGAGAATAAAGGTTTTCCTTTAGCCTCACCCACAGCCTTTTGGATTTTTGCCAATCTGATAGGTGAGAAGTGTGTCCCCAAGTCATTTTAATTTGCATTTCATTTATTATGCAAGGGCATGAGCAGTTTTTCCTTTAAGACTCACTTGTATTTCCTTTCAGAACACACACATTCAAAGCCTTCACCTAGTCTTCTCTTGGGCTGATGATCTTTATTTGCTCATTATTTCTGGAAGCTTTTTACATTTCAGGAAGGTTAGCCTATTGTCTGTAATGTGAAATGGAAATATTTCTATATTGTCATTTGTTTTTTGACTTTATTTTGATATCTTATCTGCAAGATCCAAATATATCTTTACTTTTTTTATTTCTGGATTTGGGGTTATATGTACCAAGGTCTTCTAACCTCAGGGTATAAAGGGATTTTCATATTAGCTCCTTTCAGATTTTTAGAAATTTATTTGTCACATTTACAACTTTATTTTGACAATATAAAACCAAAGTTAATGAATTTGACATTTCAATTTTCATGTGTGTATGATTTTGCCATGGGGAGAGATGCTTTAATAAACTGGGAAGTCTGTATTTGATATTTTCTGCGTGGTCTCTACTTGCATAGACCCGTATTTATCTTAGAACGGGCATTGACTAATCTTTCTCTTTTTGGGTTTAAGCTCAGATTTTTCCCCCTCTCCAGTTGTGCTTGCCCTCTTTTACAGGTAATTGAGTTCACACTTTCAACTCTCAATGTGGCAGCACATAGAGGCATATAGAGATGTGCTGTAAAACACTTCTACTCAAAGTATAGTCTATAAAAAGAGGAAGACTATGAAAAAGATAGAAATGGAGATATAAGTATAAAAAGAAAAACTTTTAAGCAGCTTGATATTGCTGTAATATCCAATAGTACGTTCAATATTGGTTTCTGAAAGATTGGAAATGAAACCAATCAACCCAAACAAAACAAATTGCGTTAAAACAATGCTCATTCATGTCACCTAGCTTGAGAGGCATTGGTCTAACTGATTCCCTGTTGTCCCTAATATCCATCCACGTGATGATTTCAGGAAGGTTTCTAGAACCCTGAAAAAAATCATCATTAGCTTTCAAATTTCTTGAGTTCTTATTCTGTCAGTTTTCAATGCCACTAAATCTTTCATTACTTGGATTTAAAATAAATTGTAACATAGATTAGAAGATTTATATTCCAATAAGAGAATTGCTTGAAATAAGGAATTTGAAGTCAATTTACAGTTGAGAAACTATAGGTAAGAACAGGTAAGAACAAAACTATAACATAAATTCATATTTGACTGAACAATCTTCCAATTTATTGCAATCAGTTACATCCTCATTTTAAGAAAAATGGGCTGGGCCATTGGGCAGAAACATTGTAGTACCATCAAAGATATGGACCTAGAATAGTTTAAGTCCATTATATTTTAATAAAGGATCCAATCATAACCAGCCTTCAACCCAGCATCAAATTTATTAATCCTGATAATATACCCAGGCATAAATCTAACCCCTCTGCCATCTATCCAGTTTTCATGGGATAAAGATAGACCATGTTCTCACCACCTCCCTTCTTCCTTTACCTATCTCAATTAGCATCAATTTCATTATTTAGGACCTGGGTCAACATTTCCCTCTTTCAGAAAGCGCATCCTTCGGGATCCCTCCTCCACTGGCCAGGTTGTTTGTCTGCTTTGTTTATGTTACATAGTTTTCCATCTGCTAACGTGTTGTTTGTAACTTTTCTCCAGTTTTCACATTTGTCTCTTTTGTCTTCTCAAATAGACTGGATGAAGTCAAGGAAAGCATTGCATAATGTTTTAGCTACCTAGTAAGGAGAACGGTCTTTGTTATTTAGGTAACACGTTGCCTCCTGAATTTGTTCTCTTGGTCAACTGAATACTGCCCCATTATCAGGAAGTAAATAGGAGCAGATGTTGAGATCACTGGAAACTTTTAAGTGGATCAGAAGGTTTCCTTTTGACATCGGATTCCCTATCATATTTTAAATATCAGTGTGTATTCCTCTAACATATTATTTCAATCACCTCTATTGTTTCTTCCAACTCTCCAGTGTATATAGACTCAGCTGTGTTTCTATGTTGACTTTCCAGGGTATCCTTTTGAGGGTAGAAATTGGGATAGTGGTTGAATTAAATGATATGAGTAAATCAAGGGGAGATTTGCTTCCCACTCCTGGAATGAGGGCACATTTGGGGTTCTTGGCTTTCTATTGTCTTTAATTCCTTTCAGTGCCCTGATTGATATATTTCTCTCTATCCCTCTATGGTGTCAAATAATGGTTCTCTTAGAGTAGATGCTTCAAAAGCATTTGGCTAAATGGTTGCTTGGTTACTGTCTGAGCTTTCCCAATGTTTTATATTTAACTTTTCTTTTGCAATGATCCTATACTCATCATTTATGGCTTTCACTCAAATTTCACTTAAAAACTTTTATTTACACATTATTTTTATTTACACATTAATTTTATTTACACATTAGCTTTTATTTACACATTAATTAAAAGAGTCCACCTTACCTTGTAGATGGAAAAACATACGATGCTTTTGTGTCTTACCTAAAAGAATGTCACCCTGAGAATGGAGAAGAATATACTTTTGCTGTGGAGACTTTGCCCAGGGTGCTGGAGAAACATTTTGGGTATAAATTGTGCATATTTGAAAGGGACGTAGTGCCTGGAGGAGGTAAGTATGGGAATGCTGGCAGAAAATGAGCAGAGATATTTTCTTTTTAAAAACCGAATTGATTAGCTGTATAGACAGCTATCCTGGCTTCCTTAAAAATAAACAAATGGCCAGGGTCCTTCAGACCAGAAATAACCAGATAAGCCAATATCTACTTATTAGTGAACTAATAACCTGGTTAACTAATATTATTTCACACTAATCACTAGTGAATGAGAAAAGTATTGGACTTCCAGTAGTCTCTCGTCTTGGATTCTATTCATTCTACTTCATAGATCAGAAGTTTTTCATTCATGGTTCTTGGAAATCCTGAGGAAAGGCAGTGGGCATTTCATTTTCAGCCCCAAGTTCACAGTCGGCACTACCATGAGGCATTGATTCAGAAATGACCCCAGCAAGAAGCCTTGTTTTTTGGAACCAGTTCCTAATTTAACACCTGATGTTTGGACTATGATACGCAGGGCAATTCTTACTAGAAAATGATTGTTCTTGATGGTATTGATATTGGCAGAAAAATCAAAGTAGGGAATAGGGGATTTGGAAAAGGATAAATAAGAGGTGGTTGTTGGTGAGTCCCACCAGATCATAATTATAAAATTCAATGTTTTTTAACTAACATGGATACACATGGCCATCACAATATATTAAGACAAATTACAGTGAAAATCAAAGAAATTTAGTAGCAGTCCTATGTTTTTTTCTAAAGTCTTCCAGATCAAACATGGGAAATCTGGTGTCAAATTATGTTGGATACTGATGCTATTAAAAATATATAAATGCCTTCAGTGTTACCATCATTAACATTTATCTAATAGTTGTTTATTTTTTGAGGTATTGGGGATTGAACTCAGAGACATTCTACCTTGAAGCCATACCCCTAGCCTTTTATATATATATTTTGGAAACAGGGTCTTGCTAGGTTGCTGAGAGTCTCACTAAGTTGCTGAGACTGGCCTCGAACCTTTGATCCTCCTGTCTCAGTTTCCTAAGTACTGGGATTACAGGTGTGTGCCACCAAACCCAGCCATTCAACATTTATTGAATGCCATTCCTATGTCAAGTTCTGAGCTGGGCATTGAAGACACAACAGCAAGAACTCATTGCATCTCCCCTCCTATATTACAAATTAGAAAGGGGAAATGCTACTAATGAAAAAGGCAAAGTATACTATGGTATAATAACAGACAATTTCCAAAAAGAAATCATATGCCACATGGTCAGATGAATATGACACTGCGGCGTTTGTGTGTGGCAGTTCTTTGTATCTAAGAAGGCAGATTATTACTTAGAAAGAATTTATCCAAGACTTTACATCAATTTTACTGTTTCCATTATTTTTAGGAGTAATTTTAAAAATAGATTTCTTCTAAGTTCTTAAGTAAAAATAAAGAATATTTGTATATTCAATTAGGTTTCATTGAAATCTCTAGGATCTAGAACAGGGGTTTGGCCAACTTATACCTTAGAGTCAAGTTGAACCGGCCACTCTCATTGGAACACAACCACACATATTTGTTTACATGTTTTCTGTGACAGATTTTGGGCCACAAGAGCAGAACTGAGTAGCTCCAACAAGGACAGTATGACTTGCAAAGTCTGAACTATTTATTATCTGACCCTTTGCCAACCTCTGGTCTAAAATAATGGCTAGTTTAGTTTATGCCATCCAGATGTTTACTCCAACTGGGTTCAGTTTCTGGTTTTGCTATTTACTGACTGTGCAACTCTGGGAAATTTACTTAGCCACTCTGGCTTCTTTGTAAAATGGGGGTGATATCTACTTCATAAGGTCGTTATGATGATTAAATGAGTTAATATATTAAAACTTTAAAAGAAGGCATGGTACAGAGTAGGTACTAATTAGGTGAGTTGCTACCTGGATGATTCTTTTTAATGAGCAACATAAAATTGAGAATAAATAGTTTACTTAAAAAACGTATTAGTGAGACTAAGAGTTTATATACAAAAGACTGCAAAATAATTGTTTCATGCCCACACTTTCACTTTGCTTAAATTAACCATCCACCTTGCACTTTCAGCTCTTGTTGATGAAATCCATTCGTTGATACAGAAAAGCCGACGGCTGATCATTGTCCTAAGTAAAAGTTACATGTCTAATGAAGTCAGGTATGAGCTTGAAAGTGGACTCCATGAAGCATTGGTGGAAAGGAAAATTAAAATAATCTTAATTGAATTTACACCTGCCGGCGACTTTATGTTCCTGCCCCAATCGCTAACGCTTTTGAAATCGCACAGAGTTCTGAAGTGGAAGGCCGAGGAGGCTCTTTCCTATGACTCAAGGTTCTGGAAAAATCTTCTTTATTTGATGCCTGCAAAAGCAATCCAACCAGGCAGAAGAGAATTAGAAGTCTTGCCTGTTCTCCCAGTATCTTAATCTTGAGTAACGCTGAATGTCAAAACAAAAACAAAACAAAACAAAACATAACTTCTACCTGTCCTGAGGATCCACGGTGCGAGGCTGTTCATAACAAAGGCCATGCTCAAAATATAGAATTCTATGAAAATTCTACTTGCAGTTTGAAGACGAACTCTCTCATGAATTCGTCAGGGATAAGACTGAACATTGAGTTGTGGTCATGTACTCCCAGAAGACCCTGGACTTCAAAAGAAATGGAGATCCTCTTTCTTCCTCTTCCATAATTGCACACCACTGATCACACCAATCCCATAATCAGCAAGTGCTGGGAAAGATGCTAAATAACTTATACCTTACACAAAGGGCAAGAATTTTCAGGGTCAACAACAATGATTTGAGCTAGAGGATATTAAGTGCATGAAGAGGCATTATCTAGGAACCAGTGGATGACAGAGACACTGGAATGCTGCCTTCATTCCCCAACAGTAACGAGAGGTCTCTAACACCACACTCCTGCATGGATGTGGAAGGACATTGCTGGCCTCACTGAACATAGAGAAGGGGATGAGGTGAGCCTGGACCTCAGGATATGTGTAATATACCCTGGCCACAGTCGCAAGACACCTGTACTTGGAACCCCAGTAAGGCACCATGCGGACGGAGCTGGCTTAGTCAGATCTATTCATCGGAACTTTTTAAAGGAAATCCCAAGCACCTTTGTACTTTTCTTGAGAGACTCTATAATTCGGACAATTCTCTGGTTCTTTCACTTTTAATGGGCTACAACATCATTTGTTCAGCCTGGCTCAGTGGCACATGCCTATAATCCCAGTACTTGGGAGGCTGAGACAAGAGGTTTGCAGGTTCGCGGACAGCCTTGGCAACTTAGCAAAATCCTCAGCAACTTAGTGAAAGCCTGTCTCAGAATAAACAATTAAAAAATAGGACTTGGGGGTGTAGCTCAGAAGTAGAATGCTCCTGGGTTCAATCTCCAGTAACACACACACACACACACACACACCCAGACACACACACACCCAGACACACACATACACACACACACACACTCACACAATTTGTTGATTGTGTGTAAATGCTTATATCCAAGGTGGGTGCCAGATCATAAGCTAATATTAGGCATTAAATAGCCAAAAAAGAAAAAAGAGTTATTTTCTTGGTTGTTAAATATTCCACATTTAAAATGCCTTGACATGGAGGCAGCATGAGAGGGCAGTGGAGGGTATGGACTCTGTAGCCCATTGTGAGTTTGCTACTTACTTCTGTGACCTCACACTTGCACTCTGTAAGTGTTGCTATTACAATTATTGCCATTATTAACTACTACTTAGATCAATTGTTTAGCAGAAGACCAAAGGGGAGATCTGGAGAAGTCGTAACTTGAGGGCATTTGCAAATAGAATCATATAGGAGATGCATTTGCTAGGGCAAAAGATATTTCTCTATTGAACATTGCAACTTTTGGTCTTAGAAGACCTATGTCTGCTCCCTAAAGGGATTCCAGCTCTGTGGGTCTTCCTGAAGGCTTCAACAGTAATGGCGGTGCATGAAAATCAGCGAGTGATGAGTGTCAACCTTACAGAGGATATGTATGGAACTGTCAGAGTCAGATGCCTAGGATACCGTCAGTCTGGAAGACTGGTTAGAATTTATTGGCGAAGCATGAATGTTCCAGAAAAGCTTAAAGTAGAAACTGTTTAAAACATATATAGTAGATTTTGTTGTAAATCCAAGAAGAATGAGATTTCCTGTGTAAGAAAGTGGTTTAATTTTTACAGTGCTTATGAGATTGTGTACTCATTGTCTGGCTAAGACAGGCAAATAAATTTAATCAGTATCTTGTGTTTCATATGTTAAAATATGAGTAAAAATGTATAATCAAAAGAAAGTTCATTGCTATGGTAGTCTCTAATACATAGAATGATTTTGCTTTTCTCTTTCATTCCACATGCTTTAAAACACATTAAACATTTTGTGTTAAATGTATTTTACATTAAGTATGTTAAATATGTACATCAGATGTATGCTTTAAAAATCTTCAAATACATTGAAATACCTTTATTTCTGAAATGCATCTTGACTCTTTGAGACTCTTATCCTTCATGCTCAACAGAGATTCCCGCCTGTTTTTAATAAGATGAAACATTCAAAATGAACTCCTACTGGTATCACTTTTTACTGTCAAATTGCTTTGTGCCTTCCTTTTAATTTTACCTTCCATTCAGAAGCAAAAGAAAAATGTCCTTCCCTCTCTCATAAGACCACACAATACTAAACACAGGGATTTATACAGGGTAGGTCTTCATATGCCAGATAAAATTAATATGCATACTTTAAAATTTAGGTTCAAAAACATTTCCAACCAGGACCAAGAAATAACTTTTTAGGTATCTGAGTATCTTTTCTAGTATTTCAGATATCCCTAAATTGGGAAGTCTATATTGGAGAATTAGAAAAATCTAACTCTCTAGGATGTATAAAGAAACACCTCAACTATGTTTATTCTATTGGAAGTGTTTAGTAAACTGGAGTGATAGTCTTTCAAAGCAGAGAGAAACCTTATGACCCTCATTTTTAAGACACAGGGACCAGAAACCCCGCATATCCAGAGACTTAACCTCAGTCACACTACCAGGCTGGGACAGAAAGGTATACCGTATCCTCTCTTTAGAATTGTCTGTTGAGATGAATGGATTACAAAACTATGGGACATATACACAATGGAATTTTATGCTGCCATCAAGAAGAACAAAATCATGTCATTTGCAGGGAAATGGATAGAATTAGAGAACATTATACTTAAGTGAGATTAGTCAGTCACAAAAAGTGGAAAGTCGGATGCTCTCCCTAATATGCGGAAGCTAGGGAGAATAGGGCATAGGAGGGACTCCAGACAAAGATGGAGAAAACCTAGGATGAGTAAAGAAGCCGACCTAACTGAGGGAGATGGGAGGGGAGAAGAGGGAAACACCCTAATGCTCAGATGTACATACACAAATATATCAAAGTCAACTACTGTGTTGAGCATGAGAAAGAGGGAAGGGGGAGGGAGTGGGGGTGGGAATTGGGGGAGGGCTAATTGACCAATGTGTGCATGTGTACTTCTACCACCCTGAAACCCATCAAGGTGTATGATGACCATGCACCAATAAAAAAAAAAAAGAATTGCCTGTTGAAAGGTGAAGCTGGAGGTAAATATTAGCAGGCTTCAGACACTTTTGGGGGGATGCACTGTTCCCCAAGAAGACCATGTTAATCATTTTTTCATTTCTGTGACCAAAACAGCTGACAAGAACAACTTAGAGGAAGAAAAATCTTGGGCGGCTCATTGTTTTAAACCATTCGGTCCATGGGCGGCTGCCTGCAAGACAGACACATCATGGTGGAAAGGTATGGTGGAGGACAGCTGCTTAGGAGATGGCAGCTGGGAAGCAGAGAGAGCTAAGGGAAGGCACAGGGACGGATATAGTCCCCAAGGTCATGCCCCAATGACCTACTTTACTTAGGCATGCCCTATCTGTCTACAGTTACCACCTCTAGTCCATTTAAATTATTAATCCATCAGATGGACTAAGCCACTGATGATGTAAGAGCCCTTACAATCCAACTCTTTCTTAAAAGCCCCACTGGACATTGGTGCATCTAACAGGTGAGCTTTGGGGAACATTTCAGATCTAGACCATAATGAGGGCCTAGGGCAGGGTCCCGCAGAGAGGCAGCAAGCTGCTAAGGACTGGCTTAGAGAAGGAGAATAAGAGGCATGTGAAGGTCAGGTTGGAGGGCATGTGAGCATTTAAGTTCTGTGCAGGATCAACGTGTACCTTGCCTGGTGCATGCTATATGGCATCTACTGAGATACAGGGAGTTAGGGCCCTGACATGTCCTATATTGATGATTAGTAGCAGGCCATGTGGGCTTGCTAAGACTCTCAGAAAGATCTAGAAAGAAAGCAGCTATCGATATGGCTGTCTGAGGTGCACACATTAGCAAAGCCAGTGCCTGATGCCAATTTGAATTATATCTTTCAATACTCAGAGGAAATGACCTGTTATTCTGGCTCAAAGTGTAGCCCTGAGAAGGAAAACCCCGGGTCGGGAGAAGCCATATTTCTGAGCAGAAGCTGCTCTGAGAGGTGGGACCTTGAGAAATGAAGGGCTCTTCAAAGAGTGGCCAAGCCACAAATCTAACAGGAAATGGCATAGGCATACACTGTGGGGAGGGCACGGGGCCTTCCAGCCCCACCTGCATGTCATGCTAGTAGTCATCAGAGTCCAGTCTGGGAGCTTTGAGACAATACTTTTCTGTATGAGGCTTCTCGAAATCTCCTTTTTCTCTTGCAGGCAGATCCTGCGAGTGTACAGGTACACACAGGGTGCACCATACCTCGTGTATACAATGGCTGAACAGTTAATGATGAACATATTAATAGACTTTCACATTGTATTTGGGAGTCTTAGGACTTCTCAGAGGTGCCTCAGGGACTACCTGGGAGGGTGAAATTGAGAATTGGAAGACACATGTCTTGGGCCCAGGCACCTCCACTTCACCCCAACTTTCCTTTCCCCTCCAAATACTGCAATGAGAGCCATCCTGCCTTCATCCATTGTGTGTGTTGAAGTCTCACATAACATATGGTCATGTTTTGTTTGAATTTTGTTTTGTTTTGTTGGTATTGGCATTCTACCTCTGAACTACACTCTTTTAGTTTGAAACAGGGTCTCACTAAGTTGCTAAGGTCTTACTAAGTTTCTGAGGCTGGCCTCGAACCTGCGGTCCTCCAGCCTCAGCCTCCCTAGTACTGGGATTACAGGCAAGCACCACATGCCCAGCTAGAGATGGTGATATTGCCAAAGCCAGTGAGAATCCCTTGCATTCGAGAAGCTCCAGATCCAGCTGCCACTCCCACAGCCTAAGAGCCTGCATTCTAAGTTGATGGAGAGCCCCACGATATGGTGTCATTGAGGCTAAACAATGCAGTTGTTTCTCTGCACATAACTGAGACCAGCAAGGGCAGCATGTTTGAAGGACAGTTTTAGCAGGAGGCTAGGCTGGGCACTGCCATCCAAACACCAGTAGAGATGGCATTGACAGGGCTGCCTTCCTATGCGTTTTGCTGTCCCAAGTGACCACTGCAAAGATGAGAGAGACAGAGGCATGACAGTGGCCAGAGGACAGAAAGTCCCTGCTTTAGTATTAAAATCTTAATCTAGAAAGGACATCTGTCTCTGGCTACTTGCACATGGAACTGACTAGAAGCCATATTGGTTATAGAGTGACCCTGGAAAGAAACAGATTAAGACCATTTATATATTGGGTTTTATACCACTTAGAGCCACATCTAATATGGACCCAGACAACCTCCAAAACAGGCCTGGAAAAAAGTCACCCTCTACAGTGGAAATAAATGTGAATGATTGTCTAAAATGGGCTCTGATCATGAATGAATAAATAAATGGGTTGTTTGGAAATGTCTGAGGCACAAGAATTCAATTTAAAACCTCTGAAAACTTTTGTTACATTATGTATTTATATTTAATAATCATGTGCACTAGGTACAGAATGAAGTTTGAAAATGAATGAAGGGCTGGGCACAGTGGCTCACGTCCGTAATCCCAGTACTTGGGAGGCTGAGCCAAGAGGATGGCAGGTTCGAGGCCGGCCTCAGCAGCTTAGTGAGATCTTGTTTTAAAGTAAAAAATAAAATAAGGCTAGGGGTGTAGTTTGGAGGGAGAATGCCTCTGGGCTCAACCTCTAGTGCCAAAAAAAAAAAAAAACCAAAGAAAGAAAGAGAAAATGAATAAAGGTGTTGTGAACATATGAGTTACAACTGAGTTGTAATTTTCACAAATATACATGAAATTAAGTACCAGATGAGAGTTGTCTCACTCAAAGTAAGCACCTAAGCAGATCACACACTTTAGAAATGGTTCTTCTGAATCAAAAAATTTTTAAATTCATCTTTAGAAACTCACAAATCAAGGCACCTAATAGGCAATATCCTTACATTTCTATTTTTTTCATAGCTTAGGTATTTTTGTAACTATCCGAAATCACTTGAGCTAAGCCTGATAAATAATGTTGATTATCAAGGTAATTTTTTTAAACATTAAAAAGTAGGCAGTATTAGTAAAGTTACATTTGTTTTCCGTAGAGAGTTCTAAGCCAGTTACTGGCTTTGCAAATTATTTCTCTTGATTTCCAATGTTCTTAAATTATTACATTCAACTTGTGAAATTTAGGAAGAAATAATATGGCCAAGAGGGAATTCACTTCTGTGTTAAGTGGAGAGAAAAATAGAGTCTTTGACTGTTTTTATCTTTACTTTTTAAAACATTACGAAACTTTTGAAACATACAGCGTAAAAGGAAACATACAAAAAAAAAAAACACCCTAAAATCTGTAATCCAGGTTCAAAAGTGAAGAGAGTTTGCCTCAGTCTATCCCTTATTGTATGCTTGTAAACTGTGTTTTTGTTGCTCTAATTTTTAACAAAATTAAATAATTCCCCAATACTCAACTCGCCCACCTTTGGTCATTTTTAAGTTGTTGTCTAAGTCCTTTCCACAGCACTATCTCGTCTTGAGCATTTCCTTTTGTTGTTGTGGTTTTCTGATATGAGAAGACACTCAAGACTTTAGGTTTTTTTTTTTTTTTTTTTTTTTTTTTTTTTTTTTTTTTTTTTTTTTTTTTTTTTTTTTTTTTTTTTTTTTTTTTTTTTTTTTTTTTTTTTTTTTTTTTTTTTTTTTTTTTTTTTTTTTTTTTTTTTTTTTTTTTTTTTTTTTTTTTTTTTTTTTTTTTTTTTTTTTTAGACTTTAGGTTTTTTGTTTTAGGTTTTTTTTTTCTGTCTCAGAGTTAACTCTCTTTGGAGCTATGATTCTTTTCAGTGGGAAATTGTATTCAGAGGCTACCATCTGGGTCTTAGTTTGGCTGGGATTGAACCCAGGGCATTCTATCTCCAAGCTATTTCCCTATTTTTTTTTAAATTTGGAAACGGGGTCTCACTATGAGATGAGGCATGCTTAAACTTTAACACTAGTTACTCCATATTGTCACCCTGAGCACTACAAGATCATAAGTTCCACTAAGAATATTTGGCTTAAGGCAGGGTTGCCGTGAACTTTGCTAATGCTGCATAATGCTTAACCTTGGCTTCTGTATCCCTGCCGTTTTGCTTATGCAGATGTAGAAAATCCAAGCAATGTCAAATGTAAGGTAAACATATATTGTTTGGTCTCAAGTGAGTTGTTTTCCATCATTCTAAAATTATGTGAACTTGAACTTTTGACCCTGTGGAATTGTGCTTTTCTTTCTATATAAGCAGCCATCAATAGAGGCTAGGGGCTACACTCTTTAGGTGTGTAGCTCTAGCTGGTCGGTAAAATAAAGACCTCAAAATTGGATTTTTGGAGTCTGGTGTGTCTCTGTGTGTTACCTCACAACAACTAAGTTGCTGAGAGATTTGATAAGTTGCTGAGGCTGGCTCTGAACCTGCCATTCTCCTGTCTCAGCCTCCCCAGTACTGGGATTACAGACAAGTACCACCATACCTGGCTTGGCCAGGCTTTTTAACTAGATAGAACAAGGAAGTAGACACACATATACAAAACAACTCATGAACCAATACTGATTAGTCCAATTTAAATTCAGAACTATGAGGTTTTACTTAGTCTTATCAATTTTACATTAATATAATTTGAACTCACAAAACGCCATTCCCAACAACACCAAAATAACTGTCAATAATTTTTACCCCACAAAATATATACTAGCTCTAGGATAATTATAATATGATACATCCAGCAATAGTTTGTTTACGAAAAGCAGTTCAAGAGGGTATTTATGGTGCTGTTTTATCCCTTGAGAATATTCCATTCAATTATAAAGTCAATTTGTTTGTTCTGAAGTCATTTAAAATTATTCCTGTGGGTGTACTTTTGCCAACTCAATCTGGTTAAGTTTACTTGTCTTATTTTGAATTTGAGGGATTGGTTGTTAAAATTTTATTTTGCTTTTGACTACTGCAAAAACATTTACATTCTTTCAAGATCAAATCTCAAGACAAAATATATGCAGAGAAGTTCAGTTTCAGTTCTTTCCTGTCCTTTTCTCCTTCCCCTATATGTAAACATTTTAAAAATGATGCTCGTTTAGCCTTCCATATTTTAATATAAACACATATGTATGCATATTTATATCCCCTCAACTTCCATAGATAAATGGTAGGTTTTATATAAAGCATTTTTCCATCTTGATTTTCTTACTTGAAAATATATTTTAGTAGCTGGGTGTGGCGGCGCACGCTTGTAATCCCAGTACTTTGGGAGGCGGAGACCGGAGGATCTGGGTTCGCGGCCAGCCTCAGCTCACCCATGCGTGCGTGTGCGCGTTCTCTCTCTCTCTCTCTCTCTCTCTCTCTCTCTCCCTGTCTCTCTCTCTCTCTCTCTCCCTGTCTCTCTCTCTCTCTCTCTACTTAGTGAGGCCCTCCGCAACTTCGTGAGACCCGGTTTCAAAATAAAGCATAAAAAAATAGGGCTGGGGGTGTAGTGTGGAGGTAGAACGCCCCTGCATTCAATCCCAGGTACTGAAAAAAAAAGAAAATATATTTTAGTGATTATTTCATAATTGCATGTGAAGCTATTTCTCATTATTTTATACAGATACTTGATACACCATTGTGTGGTATTATCAAAGCTTATATAACCAAAAGTTTCCAGTCTTTTGCTCTTATAAATTTCGGTATAAAGGATAGTCTTATGCATACCTATTTTCACATTTTTTGCTGAATATTTTGGGGATAGATTCCTATGTTTAGGATTGCTAGGTGAGAGGCTAATGCATATGTGATTTTGCTTGATATTGCCAAATCTCTCCTCCCAGGGGTTGTGTCATCTTGCATCCCCGTCAGCAATGTCTAGGAGTGCTTGCCCCACAGTTTTTACCCATTTTTCTGTAGAAATGTTGGTATCTTTCAACACTATGGTTGGAAGGCCTTTACACATTAGAGATATTAAGACTTAGTGATGTAAGTTGCAAGTAGTTTCCCCAGTTTGTCGTCTATCTTTTTATGTTGCTTTTGGTATCTTCCTAGTCCCAGATTACAGATATATTAACAATTCTTCCAATACTTATATAAATCCATTTGTCATTTTTGAATTTGCAGGCGATTTGGAATTTACTGAGGTGTGTAACTCAAGGAATGGATCTATCTGTTGCATTGTTTCTTCTCCATATGGCCATTTAGTTACCACAACACTCGTTTTGTTAAAAACTCATCTTGTACCCATTGATTTGGGATGTGCTTTTTCCCTTTTAACTAAGTGTGCATATGCAATCACACCTACCTCTGCACTATCCATTCTGTTCTATTAGTCGACTCTCTATTCATACGATGACACCACGCTGCTTTAATGGTAGATATAATGCAATATGTTTGCTTTTTATTTTTTATTTATTTATTTTTTGGTGCTGGGGATTGAACCCAGAGGCAGTCTACCTCCGAGCTATAGCCCTAGCCATTTTATTTTATTTTTGTTTTGTTTTGAAACAGGGTCTTGCTAGGTTGCCCAGTTTTGCTAAGATACTGAAACTGGTCTTGAACCCTCGATCTTCCTGTCTCAGCCTCCCAAAGTACTGGGATTACAGGTGTGCACCACCATACCAGGATGGACAACAGGTTTAAATATCTTCTAGTGATTGTGTCTGCTGCCTCTTCAGAAATCTCCTTTCCGTGGTTTTCTTGCATTTTTCCCTTCCAAAGGCACTTTATAAGTAGCATGTTGAATTGCAGAGAAACACCCCTTGGTCAATACACTGCAGGAGACCATCTCTCTAAATAACGTCAGAGTCACCTTCTAGGTCTGCTTCAGTATCTCTGAAACTTGTCAAAGACAGCTTCCAAATCCCCAGGTAACGTGAGTCCAGTTCACTTAAACGGTTATTGAATGCCTGCCATGAACAACGTCTCACTTGTTGTCTTTTCCCTCCATCCTAGCCATCCCTCTCCCAAACCTCCCAGGTTTGCTGCCTTTCTTTTTGCCACTGGTGCTGCTCCTGCATGACCCATGAGCCTGGAGCTTCACTGAATGGGACGCTTTTCCAGTGCACCTGTGCCACTCTTGCCATAGGCTTAAAAAGATCTCACATCCTCTTAGAGTCCTCAGTTGGTTCATGGCTGATGGTGGATACACCCTTTTAGCTCAGTCCTAATTGCTAATTCCTCTTCTACCATACCACTTTCGGTTCAGGTAAACACTCATCTTGCTTTAATATCAAAGTGAACTTGCTCTTCATTTGTATTTTATGGTATTCTCTAGTGATGTGCAGAAATAGCCCTAGAACTTTGATGTGCTCAGCTATATCAGCCTTTATCTTTATTAGAATATTTGACTCTCGAGGGATAATGATATCTAGACTTAAGTAAGATGCTTTCTAGACAAAGTTTTTCATGACTACTGTGATCTCAGAGTGGGTTTTATTGGCAGTAGAGTTTTTAATTAGATGCTATATTCTGAAGCTTTCTCTTATTACAGAAATAAATAGGTATGAAAAGCCTCAATGGTTTTAGATTTTAAAGTTATTTCCCTCTCTGTATCAAGAAATTATTGCTTCAAATAAATGGTGTTGGATTTGTTTTTCAAACTTAAAAAGTTAATCACAAGAAAGCCTTTAGCATTGATCTTAAAGGTTACAATGTTGAGGGTTTGTTTTACAAGAAAAATAGAAAACCTCAACAGTTGAGAAATTGAGTTGAGTGCTAATATTCTGTACAGGAAATTCCTGTAAAGGAAACAGGCTTACTCACCCTTTCAACTAAACCCGACCACAAACCTTTTCTTGTTGAGGAGGTTGGTCAGAGAAGAGTTTTAGATGCTTCATCCTAAGGGCAACATTTCCTTTTACTGATAGAAGTAGTTCATTTGATTTTCCTCCGTATAACCATGCATTTCACAATGCTAGCAGTCATTACAAAATATCAAAGGTTTTCTTTTTCTCTCTAGGTTTAACTCTTTATTTCCAAACTCTGTGAGTTAGATGGTTCTTGCTTCTTTTCCAGGTATCTCTCTGGCTAGGAAGAAATATAGTGGAAGTCTTTGAAAATGGATATTTTTCACATGGTTTTCTTCAGATATAAAAGCTGGCAGTCACTGACATAAGGACTTGACGTTTCTTTCCGTTTTTTTATGTCTTAAGGACAGAAAATAAAGGTAAGACAACGGTACATTTTTTCCACTAGATTTCCTAACCTGAAAATATCAGTTGAGAGAAAAGTGCTTAAATAATTTTCAAAATGACTTGCTTAGCACAATTCCTTTTCATGAAATATTTCAGAATAATAGATATGCAACATTTGCAATTCCATATATGTGAAGTCTTCACTTTAAAAAAATGATGGTTATCAGCTAAACTTACCTACAGCACTTTGAGCATTTTATGGGAAGAGTTAAAAGTAGAGCAATTCAATATGTTTGCTCAATTCAAACTGTCATCTTGAATTGACCATAGCATCTTTCAGGACAGGCACCATATACTTCATTTCTGTTATCCCTGGACAATGGGGTAGAAAGGTACCATGGAACATGAGAAATTCATCATAATATTACTTGAATTGAATACTGTTACTACTACACCAGACCACATCTCCATTTGCCAATGCGTTTTAAGTTTGCTCTGAAATTTTAAGTTTTCTCTTCCTGGGCCCCTAACTTGCCTTCTCTAGCATTTTCCTCTCTCCTCCCATCAATGCTTGGATCAGTGAAAATTTTAATTCATTATTCTTCCCAAATTCAGGTGAAAGTGTAACCCTGACTATCTGAAGGGGAAGGCTTCATCCTCTGACAAAGAAATCCGACTCTCCAGGCCCACATCTAGAAAATGCTCTGGGGAAGAGATCCTGCAGATTGTGATCTTCTTTGGTGATGAACAGCATGTAGTGATGGCAAAACCAGCAGCTTTGAGATCCTCTACATCTGGATGTGAATGCCTCTTCTTAAACTTAACAGGTATGTGATTATCATTAATAATGGTGATCACTACTGCAAGCAAGGCCAAGCGTGGTTGTCCATTGATAAAATGAGAAAGACAACACCCACCTACCCCAGTCCCACCAGAGCATGAATGAGTGATATATGTAGTGTTACTTGTCTATCAGTTCACTCCCATGCACAGAGGCCGCAGCCTGGCTTGGTTTACGATCCCCAAGGATGCTCAATAAATGATGTACTCAGCACTTGAATGATTCCCTGAAACATTTTGGTGATAGTGGAAATGAAGGGCAGCACTTAGACAGGAGATGGTCTATAAAAGATAGAGATTGAGAAACAAACCATGCAGTATGTTATCACATGTACAAAGGCTTGTCCTTGGGCTGTTCTGTGGCCATCAGTAATGGCAACAACCACTATAACTCAGTGCTGGACCATCTCCTTGAGCTCATTCTCCTCCCTGAACAGGACTTCCCAAAGATGACCTGTGGATCAGTGTCTTGACACTTGTTTATGAAGTAGATTCTATCGTTCTCCCTGAGAATCTCATTTAATAAGTCCTTGGGGAGCTCATGAATATACCCATTTGTGACAATTGTTTCTGATTAGCCTCATAATCAAAATAATTAGAGAAATACTGTCCCAGAGGCAAAGTGGAAGTGGCCCCAGGCAGCCTAAGGTTGGAGGCCAGGCGGGGTATGCATTTCATAGAGTGTCTGGGATGAGAATCTCAAGGGATGGGTGTCATGGGAACTAATTTGCTACAGACTTACACATTCAGACATGGGATTACACAATGAAAGAGTTGGGATTTTAGCAATCATGTAATCCCATGGTTCACAAGTCAGAAAGATTGAAAAAAAATAACAGATTTCTCAGTTAACCCACTGAAATTCTAATCCTCTATTTATGCCTCTCAGGTGGAGGAACTACTGATAGAGTCTAAATAATTTATTTTATAGATAAGAAAAATAAAATCCACAGGGAGCCCAAGTGACTTACCTGGAATCACACAGGGAATGAATTTGGGTCATAATAGACTGGTAGGCAATTGCTTTGATGCCTCCTGAAGTAATTTTCATTTATTTCATCAACAGAACTGGTTTATATTTTCCATTAGGCATTGATATGATTTCTGAAACAGGATCCCTGCTCTTAAAAACCTCTCAAACTAAGATGAGGACAAGGTTAGGGGTATCCCAGTGAGGCTGCAGGGTGGATAAATTCTGAACCTGTGGTTACTGAGCTCCTGTTATTAGCTCAGCACTGGCCCTGGAGAAGGAAAGAGCTGATAGGGGAAGACAGGCTCAGTTCCTGCTGCCTGGTAGAGGAGGAGGTTTTGAGATTGAGTTATTGTCAGACCAGAATGTGTGCTAAGACAATAGTATAAAATGAGTAATCCGAGAGATGGTTGCTGGTTGGTGCCATGGTGGGGAGGGAATTGGAGTGGGGACTTCTTCACCAAGTGGTCAGGGAAGGTCTCTTTGAGGAAGGAATCAGAAAGAAGACCAGGGACAGCTGAATTCTACAGGGCGTTGTGCTTGATGCTCTGGGATCAGTTCTCAATGGGCGTTGGGACTGGTGACATTTTTAGCGAGGAAGGGCATGATCAGCCTTGCTCTTTAGGAAGATTGATGCATCTGGTGACTGTACATGGGGGAGATTGCTCTTTAAGGGTGTATGTGGGTAAAGGAAAGGAAGACAAGAGAGGATAGCTCATCTTTAAAAGGCAGTTGCTTATCCTGCCTCATTTCTGGACTGAGGTAATAATGAGTAAGAAGTAAGGAGTAAGAATAATGAGGTAAGAAGACTCATTATTGTTTCTAGTGAGGATAAAGAATGTAGTGACCCTGGTCCCCAGTCCTGTCAGTCATCTAGGTTCATCCCTCTGGAGCAAACCCTCACTCTCAGCATACAGCTAGGTTAGCAGCCAGTGGAAACTTCCTGTACTTCTGTCCCTGACCTGGGTGAAGTGGTCCAGGCAGATCTTCTCCTGAATGGCTCTCCCTCTCTCTTATACAAGATGGCTATCTCTGTAGTATCAGGGAGCCCATCGCTTCCAGTCTCTCTGGAGAAATGGATCCATGCACTGTCTCCTTACTCTCACCTGCATTTAACCCAAAGCTCTGCTGACTTATTCCTCTTTCAGTGAAATCATACCCAAAACTCACTCAGATTCAGCAAATGAGCAGATACCACCTGTCATCTTCCTTGCACTGTGCAACCTGTAGAAAGTCTGGCTCTTCCTCACTCTCCACATTCTTTCCCTGCTCTCTCTTCACCCCAAAGATCCCACCTGGCTACCTGTGGTGATTTCTTGGTGACCACACCTAATGGACTCTGTTCAGCCTGACTCCTCTGCAGTTTCTGACATTCACATCTAATCTCTCCTCCAAATTGTGTCTGTCCTCAGTATCATGGTGGTCTCTCTGTTCTGCTTTTCTTCTTTTTGGTTTATCATTTTTGCTTTCCATCAGCCCTGACCTGCTCTTAAAGTTGTTCTTTAGGGGAGGTCAGCTGCTTCTCCTCTGGGGCTACAGAGCCCCCATGACCTTGGCTCTCCCTCAGACTGCTGCCACCCAGGCCCCTCTCTAAGTCCCACCCCTACTCACCAACTGCACTGTGAATGCTCCAGCTGGATGCCTGAAGACACCTCAAGTTCATGGTTTCTGTTACAGAAACATTAATTAGGAATAATTAATTTAAAAAAATTTGCAGTGCCAGGGATTAAACCTAGGTCCTTGAGCATGCCTGGCATGAACTCATTGAGCTATATCTCCAGCTCCAATTTATAAATATAAAAATGATTCCCTCTTCCTGCATCTGGAGATGTTGGAGACAAGGGGGGAGAGAGAGAGAGAGAGAGAGAGAGAGAGAGAGAGACAGAGATGCAAAATAGTTGGGAGCAAATAATTTTATATGGAGAGAAAAGCCAAGTATTTATTTTTGAGAAAAGGTGGAACTACTTGGATAGAAAGGCTCTAGGAAAATCAAGTTTAGGGGGAAATGACTGCAGGAATGGCCAGGGAGTGTGCAAAGAAGTCGGGAGAGAAGTTTGCATGGCTGGATAAATGAAGGGAGAGAGAGAGATAGAGAGAGAGAGAGAAGTGGGCAGAAGATAGAGAAATAGACACATATACATGCACACCTGAGGAGGCTGGGGAGGGTGGGGGTGGGAGAGGGGGAGACTGATTTTGTCCCCAGTCAAAAAACCAGAGATTCTATGGGGAGATGTCTAAAGGTAACTTTTAGAGTGACCATATGATATTTAGTGGAACTTGGGACTGGAATGTCCACCCAAAAGCCCCGGTATTGAAAGTATGATTCCCACTTCAGCAAATTTCAGAGGTGGGGCTGTATTAGGCAATGATTGGATGGTGAGGCCTGTGACCGCGTCAGTGGCGGAATCCATCTGATGGATTAGTAATTGGAATGGATTTACTGGGTGGTAACCAGGGTGTGGCTGGAGGAGGCAGGTCACGGGACACATGCCTTGGAAGGGTTCAATCTTCTACTGGCCCTTCTTGTCTCTCTATCTCTGTTTCCTGGCTATCATGAGCTAAGCAGCTTTCTCTGCCCACCCGGCCTCCATCATGTTTCTGCCTTGGAGCCTACTGACCATGGACTGAGCCTCTGAAACTGTGAGCCAAAATAAATAATTCCTTCTCTACATTGTTTAGTCAGGCATTTTGGTCACAGTGACAAAAAAAAAAAAAACAACCTAACACAGAACTTCTCTTTCTTCTTTTCTTTTCTTCTACTTTCACACCTTCTTATTTTTCCTTTTCTCTTATCACTAGACTGTTTCCTCATTGCCTGTTCTTAAAATTTTTGGTTTGTGTGTTTTTGTGAACAGACTCTCTCCTTGACCAACCTTTGGTCAGGTTCTTCTGAGCACTTTTCTCAATCAGGCCTCAACCTCAGCACCTATCCTACCTCTGGCGTGCCCAACCCAGTCTAAGCAAGAAATCCTGCTAAGCAATCCCCCACACTGGACATATAATTAACCTGAATATTTGATTAAGTTTCTCATCCTCCACCCTTGATATCCTTCACCTACCTTCAGCAAGAATGCTGTTAGGTAAGTTTAGCAAGGATCTATGTTCCCTTGATGTCACTTAGTAAAATTCCCTCCACTAACCTCCACCCTTCTCCTTGGCCACAAATCCCAATTTGTTCTTGTGTTGGGAGTTGAGCTTGATCTCTCTCTCCCCAACGCAATATTCTTGAATGAAGTCTTCCTCGCCATTTTAACAAGTGTCAGAATAATTGCCTCTTCAACTGTGTTCTCCATGCTGTGATGGACCCTTGAGGACAGAGGCTGTATTATTTATGCCCTGCCCTCACTTAAAGAGCCTGAGAGACAATAGGAGTATTTCAGGAGGAATTATAAGGCAAATTTGGGGAACTTACCTTATTGCTATAAACCCAAGAGCAAGACACAGGCTATATTTATGTTAGTTCAGAGCTCTATAAGACATAGAAGAAAAACCCTGTTCTATAGAAAAATACTTTTATTTTGTGCTCAAAACCAAATTCAGGGCCAGACATGGTGGTGAACACCTATAATCCCAGTATTTGGGAGGCTGAGACAGGAGGATCTCAGGTTCAAGGACAGCCTCAGCAACATAGCAAGACTCTTAGCAACCTGGAAAGACCCTATTTCAAAAATAAAAAGGGCTGGAGGTAGCCGGGCGTGGTGGCGCACGCTTGTAATCCCAGTACTTTGGAAGGCAGAGACCGGAGGATCCGGGTTCGCGGCCAGCCTCAGCTCTCTCTCTCTCTCTCTCTCTCTCTCTCTCTCCTTAGTGAGGCCCTCCGCAACTTCGTGAGACCCGGTTTCAAAATAAAGTATAAAAAATAGGGCCGGGGGCATAGCGCGGAGGTAGACTGCCCCTGGGTTCAATCCCCGGTACCACACACACACACAAAAAGGGCTGGAGGTATAGCTAAGAGGGTAGAATGTCCCTGGGTTCAATCCCCCAGTACCATCCACAAAACAATTAAGTAATAATTAAATATTACCCACTCCCTATCCTAATTTCTCATCTCTTGTATGTGGTTTGAAAGTTCCCATTCCCACTCTGCCATTAAAAGGATAAACACACCATGGATGCAGTCCAACTTTTGAGGGGACCTGCTCCTCCTTTCGTATCAGAGAGGATCAGGAGTGAAGTCATCCGGTGACAGATCTCCTGTTCCTATTTCTCTACCAGTTATTACAAATCGGCAGTTTGTTCAGCAGCTGTTCTCAGATTTTTGTGTGTGTGTGTGTGTGTGGTACTAGGGATCGTATCCAGGGGCATTCTACCTCTGAGCTACACCCCAGCTCTATTTTATGTTTTACTTTTGAAATAGCATCTCACTAAGTTGCGGAGAACCTCACTAAGTTGCTGAAGCTAGCCACGAACCTGTGATCCTCCTGTCTCAGCTTCCCAAATACTGGGATTACAAGCGTGCGCCACCACGCCCAGCTTGTTCTCAGATTTTATACCAAGGAGCTCTATCTCTAGCTTCCCTAACTCTAGAGAATCTGTTTTCATGCAATGTGGGTCATCTTTTCGGGAGAACATAAACTTACCTCTTCCCAAATTATTCATGGAAACATACACACTACATGAGGACATTAAAAGAAAATTCCTTATGGATAGTGGGCCACATTTATGGATGACTCTATGGAATCCTTTGTACATGCTTTTGAAACTTATTTAAAAAATAAAGATAGTGTCATAAAGAAAAAAAGAAAAGAAAAATTCCATGAGGGATAAAAGAACAGGCAGTATGCTTTACTGGTCCAAGGATCCCTGAGCTTTGGGTGTCCTTCCTCCTGTAATATAATAAACAGGAAGAGCCCTCCTCATACCACTGAACGTACCCATGCAGACCACGGGCACGAAGGCTCCTTTGGGTGCCAACCTGCCCTGACGAAGCTTCCTGTGTGACTTGCATTTTGGTCAGTCCTTCCGATTTCTCCATTTCCCATTTCAGAAATGCAGAGGCTCCTCGGGGAAGAGCTCCGTATCTCTGGCGGCAGAATGACGTGCCTGAAGGGATGACAGGAACAAGAGCGGACAATGCTCTATTGGGGCTGGATATTTCTCTGTCTTGTCACAGGAGAGAACGTGACAGGATTTGATGTTTCAGGTAGGGGTTTTCACTTTTCCTGCTAACACTGTGCGTCTTGTGGTCACAGCCTAAAGTGACAGATGATCTGATGAATCGGCAGCATGAGGTGCTTCTACGCAGCACTTCCTCCCTACTGTTAAAAAGACAGTAGGAGGAGAATGTTTGGGGTGGACACCTCTCCGCTGATACCAAGCCCTGATGGGGAAGCCAGGTCGCATAGCTGGGTGTTCTGTGGGAGCAGGCGTGGAGGGATGAATGGTGGCCCGGCTGTCGTTCACAGGGAGCCAGAGTCCTAGCAATGCCCACAAGGAGGGAATTAGAAGATGAACAGAATGGGTATAGTGAAGAAGATAGACACACAAGGGAACTAAATCCGTTGCTACACCAAGTACTATTTGTAAACATAAATAAGAGTTCTGGCTTCTAATGTGTTTCTGTGTTGCTTTGTTTATTGTGATTTTCCAGACTGTTCTACCAAAAAACTCCTTTGGACATATTCCACCGGGAGTGAAGAGGAATTTGTCTTATTTTGCGACTTACCAGAACTTCGAAAATCACATTCGTACCGCAGACGTCGACTCTCACCGCCACAAGATCCTGAGCCCCTTCCCTGTAGTGGTAGCGAGGACCTAGCTGATGTCCAGTGGTATCTACAGCCTCCGAATGGAGATCCTTTAGAGATTACTGACAGCTATCCTCACGTCATTCAGGACAAGGGCATGCTTCGCTTTTTGAACCCAGGGACGAATAATGCTGGGTCGTATATCTGCAGACCCCGTAATAGGTATGTCCAAAATGCATTCCTATTAGAAAATGTTCCCAGATCCCCTATTATCTAGCCAAAAAGTCTATGTTCACAGGACCTTGTTAATCTCCTAGGAGCCCCCAGGATGTGGCCTGTTGTGTCAAGACAGTCTTGGAAGTTATGCCTCAGATAAATGCATCCTGCCAGAACTCCGTGTCGCACAAACAGTACCTACTTCTCGGTAGTATTGACTCCATTTATTGCCCCAGTCTCAGCTGCCAAAGTGATACGGGAAGTCCAGAGGTGACCTGGTACCGGGTAAGAATAAATTCTGTGACATCGATGTAAGACCATTGTTTTTCTGGTAATACCTCCATAGGTACTTTATAGAGTATCTACAAAGTGGTACTCTATAATTCTCAAGTGGGCTTGAGAATCTGAGGTCTAAAGCTACCCAAAGGCTGGCCCCGTGCCAGTTCAAAAGATCTGACATTCTAAAATGGTCTCCCTCCTAGTTAGAGCAGAGTCTGATACTGGGATTATGAGTCGTCCTTTTGATCAATGCCAGAGAAATTTCTAATATTCAAGTATATTACACACGTGGGTAAGACATAAACTTACTGACATCTGCCAACACACAAGGACAGGCTAGGTAATCTTACTGTCTTTGAAAAAGCAATGGGTGTTGCCAAAGGGGAAGGAGCACCCTACAAAGAAGTCTTGAGGGATTTGTGAAAGAAATAGGAAACTGGAATATTTTCCAAAGAGGATACTTTAAGGAGCTCAGTTAGGACAAAGAAAGGATGGGTGTGGGTGACAGATGTCTTACACAGGTGAGGCAGTAGGGAGGGAGTACCATGCTAAGATAAAAGGGCAAGTTTCATTAAGATGTTGGATTATGAGCATGCATATTTACACGTAAGTAAACTTCCACAATGAAAACATATCACATATTTATTGTGTTTTGTCATTTTTTTCCAAGTGCTAGCAGGTATATAAATGCTGCTTATGCATCTCATTTAACAGACTCCCATCTCAGCTGATCCCTGGGTGGTAGAATATGGGAATAGATTCTAAGTTTGCCTTCCATATTTGCAATAACTGAAGATCAATACCTTGATTTAGAAATCATGCAAAAATTTAAATTTGACTTCATGATATATATGTTTGTGACATACAATATTGTTTTTAATTGTCACTGACTGAGGTACAAAAAGGGGGGTTTATGCACCCTGAAACTCAACAATGAGAACTCCTAGGGGTACAGTTCCTATGGTGTGAGAAGATAATTCCTTAGTTGATTCTTGAAAGTCCGTGACTCTACAAGGGCAGGTGTTACTACATTCATTACAGAAATAAGTATGGAGAAAGGGCAAATGATCCAGCATGTGGTCTCACACTTGCATTTCAAAATGACACAGAAAATGCTGGCACAGTACAATTCTAATTTGAAAAACGCCATAATTCATAACTTCAAACATGAGGTTAGTAAGAAGAGCCAATGGTTCTGTTCATTACTTTCAGTTCTCGCTCTAGAACAGAACTTCCCTCATTTCAAAGTATCTGCAACCTGGGATGAAGATGCTCGCTGCCAGGTGGGCTGTGCTTAGGCCAGGAAAATGGCCCTTGCCCCAGTTATTTCAAGTGAAAGTGAATTTGACTGTTCAATGATTGCATACCTGAAGTGAACACTATTTGCACTTGCAGTTGAACACAAGTCACATTGTCGTGGCCAGCTCTCTGCACACCTTGCTTTACAGGCTAAACCCTAAAGCCATACGGCATGCACAAAAGGAAGCTCTGTTTCACTTCTCTGGGGTTTTGACTGAAAATTTCACCATGTATTTCATAGTGAACAAGCAGCTGTCCTACAAAAGGTAGACAATGGCTGTTGTTAAAATTGTACCTTCTGACTAAGACCTTCGGACAGGTCTTAGTTCAGGTCATATTTCACGAATTGCATGGGTGTGCACGTTCAAACACACGCATACGCTTGCATGCACATGATAGCCTGTAAGTCATAGCCCTCATGGCAGCAGAATATCACTGACAGTCGTGACATGGGGCAGAAACTAACACCCAGTGACCCTTCCCTCTATGCTGAAGCCCAGCTCTCAGATGGTGGGAGAGCCACCCATTTCTAGGGTACAGTGCAACATTTTGATATGTGTATGTCTGTGAAATTATCAAATCAAGCTAATGAATATATTTATGATCTTGCTTATTGACCACTCTTTGTTCTCTTAGTTATTTGGAAATATACAATATTATTGAGTGTAGTTACCCTGCTATACAATAGATCTCAAAACATAAGGAACTGCCTATCTGTACTCTTTGGCCAACATCATCCCATTCCCTCCCCATCCCTGGGGCTTCTTGTAACCACCATTCTACTCTCTACTTATGAGTTCAACTTTTTTAGATTCCACTCCACATACATAAGTGAGATCAAGCTGTGTTTGTCTTTCTGTGCCTGGCTTATTCCACTTAGCATCTTCCAGGTTCATACACTCAGTCACAAATTATAGAATTTCCTTCTTTGTAAGGCAAAACAGTATTCCATTGTATTTGCACACCACATTTCTATACACCTATTAATTGGCACTTGGGTTGATTTTATAGCTATTGTGAGTAATGTAGCAATAAATATAGAAGTACAAATATCTATTTGACATATTGATTTCAATTCCTTTGGATATATAACCAGGAGTGGGATTGCTGCATCATACGTTAGTTCAATTTTTTAGGTGTGTGTGTGGGGCGGGGTAGTGGGGATTAAACCCAGGGACATTCTAACTCCAAGCTACACCTCTGGCCCTATTTCATTTATTTTTTTGTTTTGTTTTGAAACAGGGCCTAAGTTGTTGAAAGTCTCACTAAATTCCTGAGGCTGGCCTCAAACCTGCAATCCTCCTGTCTCAGCCTCTCAAATACTGGGATTACAAGCATGCACCACCACACCCAGCAATTTTTTTAGTTTTCTAAAGAACTCCCATAACATTTTCATAATGGTTGTACTAATTTGCACTCCCACCAACCACGTTTAAGAGTTTCATTTTCTCTGCATCCTCGACAACACTTGTCATCTCTGTTTTTTTTTTTTATAAAAACCACTCCAATGTGTGAGGCAATATCTCGTTGTGGTTTTAATTTGCATGTCCCTGATGATTACAGATGCTCAGCATTTTTTACATACTTGTGGGTCATTTGTATGTCTTTTTAAAAGACATGTCTGTTCAGGTCCTTTGCTGTGTTTCAATCCAGTTACTTGTTTTCTTGCTGTTGGGTGTTTAGAAGAGTTCCTTATATATTTTGGATATTAATTCTGTGTCTGATATATGGGTCATAAATATTTTTCCAATTCTATGGATTACCTCATTACTTTGTTAATTGTTTCCTTTGCTATGCAGAAGCTTTTTAGTTTGATGCCATCCCTGTTTTCGATTTTATTGCTTGTTCTTATAAAGGCCATATCCAAAAATTCTGTGGCCAGGCAAATGTGTGGAACTTTTCCTAGATGTTTTCTTCTGGCAGTTTTATAGCAACAGGTCTTACATTTAAGTCTCTAATTCATTTTGAGCTTATCGTTGTATATGGTATGAGATAAGGATCCAATTTCATTCTTTCACATATAGATAACCAGTTTTCCCAATACCATTTGTTGAAGAGAGTGTCCTTTCCACATTGTGTTCTCTTGGCATCTTTATTGAAAATCAATTGACTATAAATGTGTCAGTTTGTTTCTGGGCTTCCTATCTTGTTCCATTGGTCAGTGAACCTAATTTCATGCTAGCATCATGCTGTTTTGATGACAATCATTTTACAGTATATTTGAAACCAGGAGTGTGGTACCTCCAGCTTTGTTCTTTTTGGTTAAGATTGCATTGGCTATTTGTGGTCTTTTGTAGTTCTATGTGAGTTTAATAATTGTTTTAGCTGTGCCTGATGGGGTATGCTTGTAATCCCAGTACTTGGGAGGCTGAGACAGGAGGATCACAGGTTCAAAACCAGCCTTGACAACTTAGCAAGACTGTTTCAACATAAAAAAATAAAATTGGGCTGGGGGTGTAGCTCAGAGGGAGAATGCCCCTGGGTTCAGTCTCCAGGACCACAAACACACAAAAGTTTTTCTCTAGTTAAGGATTATTTATCGCTATGTAAAAAATGACACTAGAATTTTGATACAAACATTTTGGGATCTAACCATTTTGTCTATAAAAGGTTCAACTTCTGGTCAGAACACACACAGACTAGAAGTGAAGGAATGGAAATAGTTATTCCATCCAAATGGAAACCAAAAGACAGTGGGGGTAGCTACACTTACATTAAAGAAAGTAGTCTTTAATTTTGCTAGAGCTCATTGTTTTTAACCCATTGAGCCACTCTGGTTTTTGTTTTTTGTTTTTTTTTTTTTTTTTTTTTTTT
>PVJS01006479.1:0-59674 GCA_004027185.1 Glis glis | reverse complement strand
GAAATAAACTGGAGCCCAGGATGGACTTACACAAAGATATCAACTACTAAGCTGAAAGCGAGAAGGAGGGAGGGGGGAGGCGGGGGGTGGGAATTGGGGAGGGCTAACTGACCAATGAGTGCATGTATATGTCTACCACTCTGAAATCCTTCAAGATGTATGTTTGCAATGCACTAATAAAAATTAAAAAAAAAAAATAAAAATAAAAAAATAAAAAAAATTAAAAAAAAACCCGGTCTTTATTGTTGACCCACCAAAATATTTTATCTTTTTTTAAATATACTGTTATTGGTGCATTGTAGTCTCACATCATAACGTGGGTCACAGTGATACATGCACACAGCACTTGGTGAGCTTCCCACAGCATAATTTCTTGGCCCTTTAAAATTTGGCTACCTATTATTACTAAACGAAAAGGGAACGGCAAGTGCTGTGTATATGTGTGTTTGTATCGCTTTGAATCTCATTATGATGTATAATTACATTGTACCAATAAAAGTATCTTAAAAATAAAAAATACATATTTAAATGTTTAGTGATGGAATATTCAAACATACAGAAAATATTATAAGACCAAATAATGGTATGTGCATATATGAATTTATCACTATGAATCTTGTGATCGTGTGCAATTATAATGCACCAATAAAAAACTTTAACAAAAGGGGGCACAGCTGTATATTGTTATATTGAAAGTGCTATGAAAATCTTTTTCAGTCCTATCAAAGATGTTACTTTAACTTCTTCTAGTAGGCTACAGAATGCATGGACATTTTTCTTTCTGTGACTGGACTAGATGAATGATTGGACCATAACTACTTTGAGAATACTTGAGTCTCAGCCATTGTAAAATGGAATAAATAATATGTGTCCATTAGGAGAATAAGGGAACAAGGTAATCAGGATATCGTGTGGCTCTAGGTGTCCTTGGATCAGAGGTGCAGAGCTGGGGAGGCAAGGAATTCCACCCAAGTGTCCCTGTAGAAATGGACACAACAGGGGCACTAGTAGCACCATCTTTGGAGAACAGGAAATACTTCCTCCGCCTAGTCACAGGTGTGAGAATATAATGAGATCTTTTCTATCAAAGGAATAGCTTGACTTAAGCTCTATTTTGTAAAACTGCCATTGTGTAACCTTGTATGCGCTTGTATTTTTTGTAAAGATAGCATTTCCTGGAAATTGTGAGTGCCAACCCCTCTCCCACCCCCCCACATCCCCTTCAGCCAATGGCGTAAAGATCGTGAGGCCAGGCTCCCACCAATAGGAGCACAGCACTGGAAGCCCACGCTGGAAACAAAATACCCAGCAGTTTTCTGCCATGTTGTTCTTGCCTACCTAACTCTGCTGGTGGCAGGATCCCTTTTTGCAAAAAGCAAACTCGCCTTGCCAAGTCACTTTTGAATATGTGTCTTTTCTTAGGATGCCACGGAAATTTATTTCTAACACAGGCTTCCATCATAAACGCGAAGGTTTAAAAAGCACATATCTAACTAACGGGAAGCCTTCTCCCTTGCTGCAGCTCACAGCGCAGGTCATGACTTGGCATAAAGCCAAACAGCTCCATGGCCCAGAGAGTGACATCCCTGAATTCAATATTTAGTTACTCTTCCCCAACATTTGCCACTTGGTCACCTCTGCTTGGCAAGAAGACACTACATCAAGAGGATCAACTAGCTAAACACTTACATGCATTTAAAACATATTTAACCTATCTTACCCAAGACCCTGAGCAGCTACAAAACAGTCTCTTAGAAGCATTACCTCCATATGCTATCTATCTCACTCATTTCTTCTGTCAATGCTAATCATGTCTTCTATAGCAGTTTCTCCTTTTTTTTTTGCCTCAGACCAGAATATAGGAAGTAGAAGTTTGACTCTTTGACAATATCAATAATAGGAAAATTAAATATTGTCCCCCAAAGAGATATCAAACCAGTTTGGAGAGCCCATGTATCTGTAAAGTTATTAGCAACAATAAAAAGCAGATATTTCCTTACAATAAAGTAATATTTCAGCATTTTCTAATCATAAGTTTCTGTTTTAATCTTGCAACCAATGACCTTCAGTGAAGGACTGGCAATAGATGACTTCCTTCCACTGAGCTAAGACCCTCTTTCATTATCTGTTTGAATAACAGCTTCGGAAAGTTGAATGCAGGCAAATGTTAATGCTTTTACACATTTTTTAAAGCAGTTTTATGCTATTCTCCAATGACACGCAGGTCATTCCTAATGATTACATTTTCCCCAGCTAATTTCAAGGCTAAAATCTTGCCGTGACCATCTCTCTTAGATTTGTATTCAACAGCACTGTTTGGAAAGAGACCAGAAAGTGATCAGAATTTTAACTTGTAAACATAGACCAATTAATCCATCTCCATAGTTTCAATTTCTTCTTTGTCTTTACAATGAAAGGGTTGGGGAATTTGATGGCTACTTCCCCTTCTAATACTAACAGTCCAGGTCTTTGTGATTAATTCTTTCAAGCTCAAGTTCATTGGGGTTTTAACCATGACATGCGTTGAGTTTAACAAACAACTAAGCCGTGTCAACATGCCAATGGACGGAAGAAGGGAAACAGGTGCAGAACTATTTGTACAGACAGGTGCTACGCAAATTGAAATCATTTTGAAATGTGGAGACATCATCACCTCCTCTGCTCTCTGTCCCAAAGAGGATGACCATGACAGTACCATGCAAGGGAGGAAGGGACGATGGCATCCTGGGAAGCCAGCAGAGCTGACACTAGAGGAGGCGGGACTCGAGATGCCTATCGAAAGCACAGTGTGGTGGGCTTCTACCTGGCTCTAGAAACTTCTTGGCTCACCAGATCATGCATTCTCATTTTTCCTTTCGCATTTTGTGCTACATAACTACATGGTAAAGGCTTTCATTTTCCACATGTTGTGGCATATTTGAGTGCTGTGACATAAAGTTCATTTCAAAAACAAGTTTCCATACAGTATTGCACAGCATAATATAGAAAAGCAGTGCCCTTGTATTTGATCATGGAATCTCAACTAATGCGCACCAATATCCAGGAGTGATTGCTGTTAGGCTTTTATGACAGATAGAACTATCTGTTCCAATTCTGTAATTTTAAGCAAGAGAGAATATAAGAAAAAGGAAAGGAAAAGGATAGGACACAACAGTAAATATATAGCTAGGAAAACCATGTGATTTAAAGAACTTTGAGTCTGTTGGGTGCAGTGGCATACGCCTATAATCCCAGTACTTGGGAGGCTGAGATAGGGAGATTGCAGGTTCAAGGCCAGTCTCAGCCATTTAGTGAGACTCTACTTCAAAATAAAAAATAAAAAGGGCTGGGGTGTAGATCAGAAGTAGAATGTCCCTGGGTTCAATTTCCGTTGCCAATAAATAAATAAAAAGATAAAAATTAAAAAACAAAACAAATCTATGAGCCTATCTCCTTAGAAAGCCAATTACTGAAATATTTTATGTTTTTGTACAACAACCTCCAATGTCAAAGATTAGAAGTGTCAAACTCTGAGAATGAGAGAAACTCTGCTTCCCACGGTGAGGTGTTTCAAACAAGGGTTTCTTTTACCTTGTGATAATGGATATTAAACCCAATACTCCAGTAGTGCAAAAGAAAAGAAATAGCTTACCCATGTTCACAAATCCTGAGCTGATATTCCTAAAGGGCTGCAAATGAGCTAATAACATGATGTTTAATAGCAAAATAAAAAGCAAGTCATCTACCATTAAGTGTCTACTGTAAGTGTGGTATTGTCAGACGGATCAGCATATTAGTTTTTATAATGCAGTACTGGGGATTGAACCCAGGGGCATTCTATCTCTGAGCTACACCGCCAGCCCTCTTTTTTATTCTTTATTTTGAAACAGGGTCTCACTAAGTTGCGGAGGGCCTCACTAAGTAGCGGAGGCTGGCCACGAACCTGCAATCCTCCTGTCTCAGCCTCCCAAGTACTGGGATTATAAGTGTGCGTCACCACGCCTGGCTTCAGCATATTATTTTTAAATCTTACAGCAACTCTAAAAGGTTAGCATTAAGCATTCAATCATTTAAAACCTGGAAGAAGGAATATATACATACTTTAGAAAGTTATTATAATGATCCATCTCTCTTTCTTTATTTAGGTAACCAACATAAAATTAGAAATAAACAAATGCGATCCTAACTGGATTACTGGGAATGTCTAATACTTAAATGTAGCAGAACTGACACAGACAATACCTCTCTTTGCACATGCCTATGCTCTTGAGAAAAAAAATAAATCACTTAATAAAAGGCTAATATAAACCTCCTGGGCCACAGAAATTTGCAGACCACTATATACCTCTGTGAACATATATGATAAAAACAGTATATAGAAGCAGGTATTCATCATCACACATGTTAAAAACACCTAAGAAGCATTATTAAAATCTGTGTTCCTGCCGGGCGTGGTGGCGCACGCTTGTAATCCCAGTACCTGGGAGGCTGAAACCGGAGGATCCCGGTTCGCGGCCAGCCTCAGCTACTTAGTGAGGCCCTCCGCAACTTCGTGAGACCCTGTTTCAAAATAAAGGATAAAAAATAGGGCCAGGGGTGTAGCTCGGAGGTAGAATGCCCCTGGGTTCAATCCCCGGTACCGCAAAAAAAAAAAATCTGTGTTCCTCTTTGTACACTACACAGATCGCTCCAATTTTCACAAGTTATGGCGTATTTGCGTGCTAGACCATATGATAACAAAATTAAACATTTCCAGAAGCAGAACCAGAACCCGAGCTGGGTATGGTGGTGCACACCTGTAATCCCAGTACCTGGGAGACTGAGACAGGAGGATTGCAGGTTAGATATCAACTTCAGCAACTTAACTAGGCCCGCAGCAAGTTAGCAAGACCTTGCTTCAAAGTCAAAAATAAAATAGGGCTGGGGGTGTGGCTCAGAGGAAGAATGTCCTTGTGTTCAGTCCCCAGCACCACAAAATGAATGAATGAATGAATGAATGAATGAGCAAGCAAGCAAAAGAAGATTGAAATACATCTTAAAGGACTATAGGTATCTTTATACTTGCATGTGTATGGTAAATCTTGAGAAAATCCCCTGAACCTACCCTCAAATTAATCTTCAAGCACTGATTCTCACACTTTTAAAACAACACAAGCCGGGTATGGTGGCGCCTACCTGTAATCCCAGTACTTGGGAGGCTGAGACAGGAGGATCGCAGGTTCGAGCACATTCTCAGCAACACAGCAAGGCTTTTAGCAACCTAGCAAGATGCTGTTTCCAAACAAAACAATAAGAAGGAATGGGGTTGTAGCTCAGAGGGTTCAATCCGCAATACCAAAACAACAAAAACTCAACACAGCATCTGACCCCAAATCCCACTGGCTACTAGATATGATCCCAAATCCTTGTCGTGGGAGCTAAGGCTCACTACAGCTCACCATATCCCAGCATCTACATCCTACCACCACCTGCCTCCAACTCCACTTCACAGGCCCTTGCTTTAGCAGGAGGAGTCCACACATTATTCCCCAAAACCAGTTCTTCTCTGGGCTCGTGTACATCCACACCCTGCCTGATGCATCGTCATTTCTCTGTTCCCCCTTTCGAGTTTCTACTCTTCCTCTAACTTCCTCTTCTACAACAAAGCCACTTCCTTACTTAACCAGTGAATTCCTTGGTACACTCATGGGTTACTTCTGCTTTATCTCCTAGAGAGTCTAGGAGCTCTGGAGCCAGACAAATGCGGATTACAAACCTAATAATCTCACTCTACATGCCAAAAAGACTTCAGCCACGAGTGGTGGGGCATACCTGTAATCCCAGTACTTGGGAGGCTGAGACAGGAGGATCACAGGTTCCAGGCCAGCCTCAGCAACTTAGTGAGACCCTGTTTCAAAACAAAAAATTAAATAGGGCTGGGGGTGTAGCTTGGAGGCAAAATGCCCCTGGGTTCCATCCCTTAGTACTGGGAACGAGTAACTTCACTTCTCTGAGCTTCAACTTTTTCCACTGCAGAACAGAGATAATATACATTGTGTTATTCAAAATAGTCTAAAGCACCACTTTTACCCTGAAATTCGTCTATGAGTCAGATTAAAAATACTGTTTATATTTTAATAAAGTCTTTCTATTTTTAAATTAGGCAAAAACTCACTCATAAAAGCCATCTAGAAGTAAACGTGTGCTTGTATTCTCCTGTTTCGTACCCACTCGGTAGATTTTTTTTTTCTGGGAAAAGTAAAAACAACCTGTTAAACTACACGAGACCAGCCACTCAGATCAAGACCTTGTTTGTCAGATTTCATGAAAACATTTCTTGGTAAGATAGTGAACCTAAAAATAGGTGAGTGCAGTAGAAATACAAACAGTCCATCCATTATGTCAGCACAATCAGCCAACTGTGTCACAGTGACAATATGGGTGTAGGCATACAAATATTGGGTTCAGAATGGAAAAAAAACATGCCAAGAAATTCATTCTGATTATGATGTGTGAGCATACTGTCACCTGAGGGAGGCTAGAGACTATAAAATAAAAAGCAATTCTCATCATCTTCTGAACCTTCTAACTACTAGTAATTGGGTACTTTGCTGATGATACCAAACAACTTTCCAAGCTGATTAATAGGTCATGTGTGCAGAAAAGGCACCCCCTGCTCATGCAACAATTATGTTAATCCTCTCATTTTTTTTCCAAAGATTAGGAAGTCTCCTAATCTTTGAAGAATATAGGTTTTGGTTGCAGATGGTGTTTGCATATTACCTGTAGAGCTCATTAACATTTTTAAATTTCACATATTTTATCCTCACAACCCCAAGAAAACCATTACATAGGGATTATCACCTTTCATTTAAAAGTGGTAAACAAAGATTCAGAAGCAATTTAGAGGTCTGTCCAAGGTCAGAGCAGCTAGTTAAGAAGCAACAGGATTAGAATTTTGATTTCCTGAACCAGTGCTACATTGAAAGACTCAGTGGGCAACTCTAGAGAGAGAGTTCGCAATAGTGAAGGAAATCTCTTCTTCACTATAAAGTCCCAGCTTCCTTTTCTTCATATTAGGTTATTGCATTGGTAACACAGTTCTGACTTGTGTCTATTCAAATTGGAAAGCAACTGAGTCAGTGTGTGAATGACTAGGATAAATTTGTCAGAATGATTTCCGGGTATGGGCATGACCTCATCTCGGTGCATCTTTCTCTGGCCATAAAGAACAACGTAGGACATTATTCTACTGCAGTGAGAATCTTAAACAACGTTGGATGTGCATGAATGTCCAAGCATTAACAGGCCACAGACTAGACTTTAGTGATCTGAGATATTTTTTCACCAAGCATGGCCCAGAATGTAAAAATTGACCCTGAATAATATTTGGGGCACAGTCACCTAATATTCAAATAGATACATAAGGAAGAGCAAGGGGAGTAACCCTCATTTATTTGCATAAATGAGAATATGGATAAGGGAGCTACAAAAGTGTGAATGCAAAAGCAGGAGACAATCTAATGATCCACTTGATACTTGAGACTATGGAAGGTATTTCCTTTCCAAGAAGAGCAGATCAAAAAGTTCAATCAGCCAGGCCTATAATCCCAGTACTTGGGAGGCTGAGAAAGGAGGATCACAGGCTCAAGGCCAGCCTCAGCTACTTAGTAAGACCCTCAGCAACCTCGTGAGACCCTGTTTCCAAACAAAAAAATAAAAAGGGTTGGGGGTGTAGCTTGGAGGCAGAATGCTCCTAGGTTCAATCCCCAATACAAAAAAAAAAAAATAATTCCAGAGATTGTAACTCTAGAATCTTTCTCTGTGGTGTGAGTTATCTAACTCCTCATTTGGGCTACACCTATTGCAGTCCAGACATTTGACCCAACCAGTTTATGCCACCCAACCAATAATTTATCTAAACTGGAGACAGGTGGCAGCAACCAGAAGGGTACTCATCGACATAAGCTAGAGAAAAATATGGGCAGCCCAGTTCAAGGAAGGGATAGCCAGTTTCTCATCTTTTATAAGAATTACTGCTTTTTAAAGATATTGCAAAGCCAGGCATGGTGGCACACACTTGTAATCCCAGTACTTGGGAGGCTGAGACTGGAGGATCGCAGGTTCAAAGCCAGCCTTGGCAATTTAGCGAGGCCCTCAGCACTCTAGTGAGACCCTGTTTCCAAGTAACAAATAAAATTGGGCTGGGAGGGGGTAGCTTGGAGGTAGAAAGCCTCTGGGTTCAATCCCCAGTACTAAATTAAAAAATAAAATAAAGATATTGCAAAGGAAATGTGTGCCTCTGGTTGAAAAGATTCAAGGACCTCTAACGTCTCCTCAAATTCTGAACTTCTGTGATTCCCTCAATTCTACTCACGACACCACTGGTGGGCTCTTATTTTTGGCTGAAGGGAAACAAAGACACAGGGTGGAATTAAATTAGCCGCTGCCATTGCTTCTAAAACATGAGTTTATTATTACAAGCTCAAAATCAAGACTTCAATAAGAATAAAATTAGAACTTAGAAACAACTAATATGAAAGGAAGTAAGTCATCCAAAAGCATTGCCCTTCAAATGTTGTCTCATAATGGGATTGGAATCCTTAAAACTAAAATAAAAAAAAACTAAAAAAAAAGCTAAATGGCTTCTACAAAGCACTTGAAGGATTAATATCTGTCTTCTTTGATTACCCCATGATAAAATATTAGAATATAATCCTGTAATTTCTGCACCACTTATTTGACACTTCGGCGTTCCATGAGCACACTGTCTTGGAGCCAAATGTATTTTTTATGCATATGTGAAGCTGAGAAATGCAAGAATTTTGATCCCAAGGTACATCAAGCACATGTTCCATTAGTGAGACATTTTTAGACTGAACAAAAGCAAGGAAGAGCCAACTGGTGACCTTGTTCTCTGAACATAGAGTCATCTCTTCTCTGTGACATCTGCCTCAGTGGCCACCCCAGAATAAGAATATTCCTGCTGTGAAACACATTTTTAAAATGGATTTGCTAAACTTTATGTCTATTTCCAGATGAAAAGCACAAAACAGAATGGTTTCAATTTAGGTGTCGATTATGTCCACAATTGATGAGAAGCTGGGTACATTTTAAGATAATTCCAGTGATGTCTGTTTTCATTTATAAAGAGAGGCTTCCAGCTCATGCGGCGGTGCACGTCCATAATCACAATACCTGAATGCTCACAAGTTCAAGGCCAGCCTCAGCAACTTAGGGAGACCCTCAGCAACTCAGTGAGACACTGCTTCAAAATAAAAAGTGGGCTAGGGTGTAGCTCAGGGAAACAATACCCCTGGGTTCAACCCCAAGTACAAAACAAAAAAAGAGAGAGAGAGAGAAAGGCTTCATTTTGCCAACAGAAAGACCTTTGTAAACTTGGCTGAAAATTCAGTTTTGTAATTTATATTACTTGTCAAGCTCATTAACATTTTTGAATTTCATATTCTTTATCCTCACAACCCCATGAGAACTATAATATAGGGATTATTACCATCCATTTAAAAGTGATATGCAAAGATTCAGAAGCACTTTGCCTTATAATGGGGTTGGAATCCTTAAAATCCTCAATTAGGATACCTGGTCTATTAAGAGATTCATTTGGCAATTACTTTTAGAAATTAAATACTTAATAATCCAGTTTTTTCCTATAGCCATGTATTGATAGTAAGTTAACTTTCTATAAAGATTAGTTTACATAGCTTAAGAACATATATCGTGTGAATATATGGAAATATCCTAATATGGAAATATCCTAAGAATGCAGACTGCTTTATCTTGTAACCAGAAAAAAAGAAAAATTCACAACATTTTGCTGTCAACCACACATATATAGTCAAAATATCATAGACTATTTTCTAGTAAATTAGAAATCTATAAGTTATATCAACAGAAAGCTTTGTCTCTCATAAGAAAGTTAAATCCTTAAGATACCAAATTGTATGTGTTGTGTGGCACACACCTGACATCCCATAGTGGGTGTGGTGTCACACACCTGCAATCCCAGTCCCTGGGAGGCTGAGACAGGAGGATCCCAGGGTTTGGACGGCCTCAGCAACTTAACTAGATCCTCAGCAACTTAGTGAGACTCTGTTTAAAAATATAAAATAAAATAGGTCTGGGGGTGTAGCCTGGAAGTTTAATGTTTCTGGGTTCAACCTCCAGTACCAAAAACAAAAGCAAAAGCAAATTGTGAAAGAAAAAAACAAGACTTCAACTTTTAGTCTCTTGTCATGTAACTTTGACTACAATGCATTTAGGCAAGATTTTTTTTATTTGTTTAGTTTTGCTGTGTCTTTAGTCAGTTTAGCCATTTTATATGGCCTGTAATCGGTAATATAAAGCAACAGCATAAGAAGGAATTAAGCAGCCAATAAGGAATTAAAACACTACACTAAAAACTTAAGTAGGTGACTCCTGAACTTCTGTACAACCTGATCGTTTTGGGACCACTGTGGACCAAGCTGATGGCTCCCACTGCCTTAAAGATCTCTGGGCATTTTCTCCAAACTCAGTTTCTCTTCTTCTCAATTATCATTGGTACAAGGTGTGATGACTTTGAGGCATCAATTAATATGAACTGGAAGCAGGCAAAGTATTAATTACACATGACACTCTGATTATTTAAACCTTCTATTAAAGTTGATTATTCAGAGCATGTTGATAGCCTGTTCTTCAGAAATGACTGATGAGATCAAGCTTTCCTGACTTACTCCGAGTCTACCATTTCCAACTCTTCAGAACAGAAGGAATAAATGAAGTGAGAAGAACAGGGGACGGGTGTAATTGACAAACTGACTGATCGCAGATCCCCAAGGTCGAAGCAAAGCAGTTCATTTCTTAGCCTTCATCAACACAAGACATGATTTATCAATCTAAGAATAGGATTACAAACATTATACATCTCAATGATATGTTCTTTGTACCGTGTAACTTTTTTCTTTTTTTTTTTTTTGGCGGTACCGGGGATTGAACCCAGGGGCATTCTACCTCCAAGCTACACCCCCAGCCCTATTTATTTTTTATTTTTTATTTTGAAATGGTCTCACTAAGTTGCGAGGGCCTCACTAAGTAGTAGAGGCTAGCCGCGAACCCGGATCCTCCGGTCTCAACTTCACAAGTACTGGGATTACAAGCGTAAGCCACCACGCTCTGTTCTGTGTAACTTTTTGAATGAAAGATTTTATATTTCCCTCAAAAGTAACATCATAAGGTAAAACTCATTATGTCAGGAAAAAATTTTTTTTAAAAAAAGTATATATATTTTTTGAGTTATTATTACTATACATACCATTTTGGGAAACAGTAACATTTTCAAATTCAGGTATTGCCAGGGATGGTGGCACACACTTGTAATCCCAGTATTTGGGAAGCTGAGACAGGAGGATCAGGGTTCACAGCCAGCCTCAGCTACTTAATGAGGCCCTCCACTATTTAGTGAGACCCTGTTTAAAAATAAAGAATAAAAATAGGGCTGGGGGTGTAGCTTGGAGCTAGAATGCCCCTGGGTTCAATCACCAGTACTGCAAGTAAATAAATAAATAAATAAACAAATAAATAGATAGATAGATAGATAGATAGATAAAAATAAAATTCAGGTATTCCTCGGGATTCTGTTACCTTCATAGTACAAACTTTAGACATTCATGTCCCTCAAAATATTCTTCTCCTTTTATTTTTATGTTATGTTATTTATTTATTTGTTTTTGTGATACTTAGGGATTGAACCCAGGGGTATTCTACTTCCAAACACCTCCAGCCCTTTTTATTGATTTATTTTGTTGTTGTCGTTGTTTTGAAACAGGGTCTCTCTAGGTTGCTGAGAGCCTCACTAAGTTTATGAGGCTGTCCTTGAACCTCTGATCTACCTGTCTCAGCCTCCCAAGTACAGGAATTACAGGTGTGTACCACCACACCCAGCTAAAGTTATTCTTATTTTAGTACAGTCATTTGTAGAGCCAGTCACTGTGCCTTGGCTAATTATTAAAGGCAATATTCTTAAGTTATTATAAAAGTTCAGTGGCAATTATTATAATTAAAAGATTGCCAATTCCATAAATCCAAATCTACTCTTAGGAGAAGAAAATACTTTAAGAAGGGCCATGGGAAAATTTCTCAATATTATCCGTGGAATCACACACGCAGAGGTTTTGCCCAAGTCTCTCTCTCACTTATTAAACACTTAAGGCATGCCTTTAATAGCAGCTTGGAGATTATTTCATAGAGTCATGTGAGGTAATTTGAAAGATTTCTCCAAGTGAAATTACAAGCAAAGCGTAGTGAGTTGAGATTGCGAAACTTGACTCTGCATTTGTGTATTTTAAATCACGTTGCTCTTTTCACCGACCTTAATTAATTATCACCTTTTCCATTAGGTCACGATGTTGGGGAAATTTTACTGCCTGCGTGGAGGAGGATAGTAAAAGGTGTTGTATCTTTGGCTTGATGATTCATTCCACCAGCTGCCAGGAAACTGCATGCCGCTGCACACCTGGGCACGCGCACCCGTGACTGATGGGGAAACACATTTATCTTGGCACGTCACAAAGGAGATGGGATCATAATTATTCTCCCTTGTTGCTAAAGGTATTTGGGAGCTGGGTCTACCTACAAAATCATACAAATTACACATCTGGATGAGATCCACATCATCATACCATCTGTTCTTGATATTCAACCCTAAATGGTTCCCAAAGTATTTCTCTATGTTTTAAAAATAAAATTCAGTTTTAAAAGACCGCAACTGATCATTAACATTGCCAGGAGATGTCATTTGAAAAATTAAGATTAGTGAAATTGCTGGAAACCCTGAGTTGCTTTGGTTGATAAGTATAGAGTACAACGTTCCCTTTTATTGTACACTAAGGAGATTTTTTGAGTTTCTCATTTTAATTTTCAAAGGCAATAAATGTGTTGGCCAAGTTTTATACAGAATTTCCCATGTAAAAATTGAATATCTGGGTGATAGAAGAGAACATATCGAAGGCATCACTCTTCAACTTGTGTTAGCTGTTAGTTTTTACATTAATGTCAAAAATATGACGATTATTAATATCTCCTGAGTAGTGCCTTCATTAAGACCTTAAGATGTCAATTTAAAAGTATTCTAGATAAATTTAATAAAGCATGCAAAATCATGATTTCCAGAAATTGAAAATATTCCCTCTATTATAACCTGCAGTAATAATCTTAGTCTAAGTCAGTTTTGATGGTTTCTTTTAAATTATTGTAAAACTAGCCGGGCATGGTGGCGCATGCTTGTAATCCCAGTACTTGGGAGGCTGAGACCAGAGGATCTGGGTTCGCGGCCAGTCTCAGCTACTTAGTGAGGCCCTCCGCAACTTCGTGAGATCCTGTTTCAAATGAGATCCTGTTTCAAAATCAAGAATAAAAAATAGGGCTGGGGGTGTAGCTCGGAGGTAGAATGCCCCTGGGTTCAATCCCCAGTACCGCAAAAAATAAAATAAAATAAATTATTGTAAAACTCTTAGCCAGGCATGTTGGTGCATACCCATAATCCCAGTACTTGGGAGGCTAAAACAGGAAGATTGCAGGTTTGAGGACAGACTCAGCAACATAGCAAGACTCTCAACAACCTAGCAAGACTCTGTTTTAAAACCAAAAATAAAAAGAGCTGGGAATGTAGCTCAGAGGTAGAACGACCCTGGGTTCAATCCCTAGCACCACAAAAACAAAAAGACTCAAATTACTCATATATTTTCCCCTTTAAAATGCAGGTTTGAGCCAGACATGGTGGTGCATGCTTGAATCCCAGTACTTGGGAGGCTGAGACAGGAGGATCCAGGTTCGCGGCCAGCTTCAGCTACTTAGTGAGGCCCTCCGCAACTTAATGAGACCCTGTTTCAAAATAAAGAATAAAAAATAGGGCTGGAGGTATAACTCGGAGGTAGAATGCCCCTGGGTTCAATCCCCAGTACCTCAAAAAAAAAAAAGCAGGTTTGTTTTTTGTCAATATAAAACTTCAATGAAATCTCTATACAAGAATCAGCTAGATTATGAAAAGCATATTTAACTTCAGTACTAAAAATTTTGAGCATAGGTTTTAATATGATGTGCAATAATTTTTCATATTTGTTTCAAAGCACTGCCAAAAGATATTTTTGGGGATGTTAAAAACTAGAAAACACTATTATATGAATAATGGTTTGCCTTGCTGTCCAATAAAAGCAGCGATAGTAGCAAAAGCCACCAAACAAGTACGTAATGTTTAAAAAGTGATAGTCACTGATCTAAGAACTTTATACATATTGACGCATCAAGACAACCTAGTGAAGTATGTGCTGTTGTGAGGTTGGGGGAGGCGAGCAGGAAGATGAGAGACTGATGGGCACCAGGAAATCAGGGCCCTGACCAGCCCACAGATAATCATTCAAATTACGGATCGAAATTATGCAGAAGTCATTGGTTTCCCAAAACCCAATTCTGGCCAATCATAAAAGAAGACATAGAAAATCTCAGGAAGGTCTAGAAGCCCACTCCCCAAGGGCTTCATGGTCACTCTCTTTCCAAGACCTCCCCCTTTTGGGGGGGAAGCTGCTTTGTCCTCTATCTTTCCCTACCTTAAAATAAACTTTCTTATTTCTAAAAAAAATGAAAATTTTTTTGCAACAGAAAAAAAGCACTGAATCAATACATCACTATCACTCTTCATTAGTATTTGTATACACTGAATAATCGTGTATATTATTGGTGCGTGAAACTAAGAAATTAAATTATATTAAGGAAGAGAGGGAAAGAAAGAGGGAGTCCTTCACTGACAAGGCACTCTAGTAGAATACATTAGAAATTTAGATTGGGGTAACAATTCCATAAATAGTTTAAAGATACGCTTAATACACAATAGTAATGGATACATGGCAAACACAAGCTATGTTTAAAGTGGCAAATAACATTAAAAGAGAATGTGAATTATATCTATACCTCTGATGTACCATATAATAAGTGTTATGTTATAGGTCCACAAACCTACAACTTGACATTTTTTCATAAGGAAAGAACCACTTACATTAGATTTCAGTAATTGGTCTCTTTAAAATGTTTTTAGATTTAAAAGTCAGCCATAAACCCTAGTTATTTCTTTCACATAATGGAAATCCAATAAATATTTTATATAAAATCCAGTAAGAGCTGTCTTTTCTCCGTGTCCCCACTTATATATTAATTATTTTCAAAAACTGGAAAGACAGGCCAATATATTTATCTCTGTAATCAATGGGTTTGTAAACATAAGGTAGCTTATCATTTCCAGGTAATGTTAGAACTAGTTCCTGGTAAATATGTGTTCTCTCTACCTCCAGTTCCAGTTATACATATGGCAATACTGTTAGAAGTTGATCGTATTTCTTAATAAAATAGCTTTCTCCAAGTTGGGCTTGCATATTGATTTGCATAGTGGTTGAATCAGATATGTTGAACCATTATTTTAACATCCCTTGCTACCTTGTACATTCGAAACTCCAACATCCCTCATACTTGTCTAAATCTCTCTCCAATAACTATTATCTCCCAATGTGCCTGGTGCCAGAATTTCTCAGTCCATCTTAATTTGAATTGTCAACCTGCAGGCCTATTCTCTGATGTCCAGGCTATTTCATCTAGACTTGACTTTGCCCTTATTTGTTTTCTTAGAAGTCAAATCAACCTCTCTCTCTCACTCCCTTCTCCCTCTCATCTCTCATACTGACCTGGGGAACACTTACACAGGTATTTAAGACTATATATAAGCAACATCTCCCTAGATTGAGTTAAGTACCATCTCCCTAGATAGCGCTAAGTACCATCTCCCTAGATAGAGTTAAGTACCATCTCCCTAGATAGTGCTAAGTACCATCTCCCTAGATAGAGTTAAGTACCATCTCCCTAGATGTATTATCACCCTAGATAGAGTTAAGTACTTCCTCCTTTCTTCTCTGCCAAACTAATAAATAATCTACTATGGATTAGCCACACTATTACATTACATTTTGTTTATACCATTGACCCACTGGCTAGACATTATACTTCTTAAATTTTCCCTCTTTTGCCCACGAGTTTTCTATTTGTCTTTCTGTACAAAGTCGAATATTTATGTACAAATCATAAAGTCTGTTTTAGAAAAATTATATAAAATCATCAAATCATCTAGTTATCCCATGGTTATTTGGAAAGCAAAGGTACAAAGAATCATTCAGCTCTCAAAATGTATAAGCTCCCATAACATTCGGCATCTATTTTGATGTCTTCATAATTCTTTTTTCAGCAATTATATTTATTCTCCTTAATCGGAGAGTTTTGAAAAAAAGTACATGTATTATTAGAAATAATCAACTTTTTGAGTTCAAGCTACATTTGTTCATAGCTGAGAATCCATGTTAAAATAAATGTATATGTTTATGTGAGATGGATTAGCTAAAATATAACTATTCTTTCCTGCTTTCAGGATAAAGGAAATTTATTGTTGATTATAATTATAATATATAATTAACTTATTTGCACATAATTTATGATAAAGTTAAGTAAAATTTATCTACCTATGAGAATAATAATGATGATGATTAAGTTGACTGTTCACACTGAATTCTTTCTTCAACTCTACTTTTTCAATTAGGTAATCTTAAATTTTATTCCTCATAAAAATTTCAGAGTAAATATGGCTACTTACTTTTCAGGGTTTTCTACTTCTTCAGTAACAAAATTGAGGTAAAACCTAAGAAGATACAAATGAATTACCAACTATTAATAAATTTGATCACTGTAATCCAAAGTTTCACATTTTAAATATTTAACATTGAACTCAGAATTATGAAATCTTTATAAAAAACACTTATAGTAAGATGAAAATATCCAACAACTAAAAATTCCCACCAAACATTTTTTCTATTAAGCTGTATTTGTGGGAATAAGAGATGGAAGGGCCACAGTCTCTCTGCACGAGGAGCTCATAGTCTATAGATTGGCCTCGGAGCTCCATGATGCAGCGCGGGAGGCAATGCTGAACATGGGACCTGGAGGGTAGAGCTAGCCCACCTGAGAGGTCAAGGGGGGTGGTGCCAGAGGTAGCCTCCTCCAACCTGAGCCTTCAAGAATGCTTAAAACAGCCAGGTATGGTGGCTAGTGCCTGTAATCCCAGTACTTGGGAGGCTGAAAAGGAGGATCGCCAGCATATGGCAATTTAGTGAAACCTGTTTCAAAATAAATAATAAAATGGGCCAGGGTTGTAGCTCAGAGGTAAAACATCCCTGGGTTCAATCCTCAGTACTACCAAAAAAAAAAAAAAAGCTTAACACATCAGCTCTGGTGAGGTGGTAATTGCAGGCCAAGCACGGCCCATAAGCATGGCAGAGCTGAGAGCAGTTATGCACAGGAATCAGATTAACAGTTTAATTTCTGCAGTACAGTAGCAGCACAGGGAGCAGGAAGAGAATTTAAGTAGAAGATCACCTTTGCCTCCTCCAAATTTTAGAGGTGGAGACAGTGAGTCAAAACTTACAATGCTGTATAAGTATGACAGCAGCCTTTCTTGGTTTAGGGAACTGTTGTTGACTTCCTACACAGAAACCCAGTGTACGAGCAGGAACCAAAAATGGTGTAAATAATAATGTATTGTACATTTCAAAATTACTAAGAGAGTACGTTCTAAATGTTCTACCACACACACAAAAAAAAATAGTTGAGGTGATGGATCTAATCATTAGCTTGATTTAATTATTCCTACATTATATTCATCAATCACAACATCACTTTGTACCCTGCAAATCTATATACAACTATAACTTGCCAATTTAAAATTCAAAATAAACATATGATAAATCCTCAATTCCCACCACTTCCTTTCAGGTCACTGTTTTCCAGCCTGCATTCCAAATAATCTCATGCCACAAGACTATGAGCTACCCATTCTCATTTTTGTCTAGTTAAGCAGTTCACCTTAGGCACATTCTTTGTCATTATGCCATAAATCAACAACTAAAGTGCAGGACATTTTGAACATTTATCAAGTCCACCATACTTTTCTTGATCTTTTATGTGACAAGAAATACTCTGGGCATACAATATTTCACTTTCCAGCTCCGTGGGATTGCAAATACTACCCTAATGTCAGGGTAATGCCAGTGCCCTAGAGAAATTCAAATTCTTTTCCTTTGATCTGTGATTCTTCCAAACCCATGCAGCAATGTCTAGAGCCCTCCCTGCATCCTTGACTTTGTTTCCCAACCTAAAGGGGCTACCCTGTAAGCCCTCAAAGTTCTTCCTTAAGTCTCCGCCATATAAGGCGGAGGCAGATACCATCCTCAAAGAAGCACAAATAGGTAAGTGGATGATGGAATTAGGAAAACGCAGGCATTGTTATGGGAAGAGCTAAACAGACAAAGAGTTTCTACCTCTTCATTTCATAGGCTTGGGACATTTTCACCAAGTAAAAAGTCCCATTTTCAATATCTTCTTTTGTTATCTTATTCCTTGGAAGGTAAAAATAACCTTTTACATAGATACACAGGAGTACAGATCAATAAGCGCAAATTCTCTACAATCTGAAACCAAATGGCTGGAATATCAGCCCGTCAGCCTGTAATATATTTAAAGTGACTCACAGCCTAAAAGAAAGATGAGGAAACCTATCTTCCTCCATCTTCATAACAACCCCATCTAAATTCACAAGTAGGCAGCCAATGTTAAGGATGAAGTTGTCTGCAATTTTAAGAACTATGCTTTAAGTAGATACATTTGAAATGCTGAGAAAATGGTTGCTATAAAGGTAATATAAAATGTTAGTAGCCAAAATTTTTTTTCTTTTCGTTCTTTCTTTTTTTTTTCTTGGACTAGGGATTGAATCCAGGGGCATTCTACCTCTATGCTACCCCCCCCCCGGCCCTTGTTATTTTTTAAATTTTGAAACAGGGTCTCACTAAGTTGCTGAGGTTGGTCTCAAATCTGGAATCTTCATGTCTCTGCCTCTTCCCAAGTACTGGGATTATAGGCATGTTCCACCATGCCCAGCAAGGATTTTTTTTTTTTCATGACTAGAAAGTTAAGTTTCTAAAAATAGAGGTTGTCCTTATACTAGGAAAGCAAGCAACAGTCAGTACTTATATCCGGAATGTGCTCTTTGAAAGAGATTTGATGTGTTTGTTATAAGCCTGAGGCAACAGGAAGTACAGGAAGAAAGTGTACACATACACACAAAAACATACAAAAAAGAAAGAAAAAGAGAGAGAGAGAGAGACAGAGAGAGAGAGAAAGGAGAAGAAAAATCACACATATTAACAAGTATTTCTAGGCTTCTTATGTGAAAGATATTCAGTTTCCCCTTAACAGTTGTTTTGAAAACTGGTCTTTAAGCCGGGTGTGGTGGCGCACACTTGTAATCCCAGTACTTGGGAGGCTGAGACAGGAGGATCCAGGTTCGCGGCCAGCCTCAGCTACTTAGTGAGGCCCTCCGCAACTTAGTGAGACCCTGTTTCCAAATAAAGAATAAAAACTAGGGCTGGGGGTATAACTCGGAGGTAGAATGCCCCTGGGTTCAATCCCCAGTACCGCAAAAAAAGAAAAAAAGAAAAAAAAGAAAAAGAAAACTGGTCTTTTCCAACAGTATTAAAGCAGAAAAGGATTTATTTATGGGAAAGGAGCACAACTTCAAATATTTTCCATGGCTCCAGGGAATAAAATAAAGGAGAGAAAAGGAAAGGAAAGGAGAGGAGAGGAGAGGAGAGGAGAGGAGAGGAGAGGAGAGGAGAGGAGAGGAGAAGAGAAAGGAAAGAAGGAAAGAAAGGAAAGGAAAGGAGAGGGCTCAGGGCAAAGTGTGGGATAAGAAGGAGAAAACTTCTTGTTTTAGTCCAAGCATTCCCATTCCATGGAAATAACTCATTTGCGCTCGCTCTCCTAGCCTCCAGCATGGAGCCCACTGAGTCGCATCCCTTCAAGGACCCTGGAGAATGTTCACAGACTCTATTGTTCTAGCTTTTCCATGAGTGTGCATAAAAGGTACTGCAGTGCTAGCAGATCATTCCAGTACCCAGCCACATGAATTATTTTTAAAAGAAGCTTATTCTTTAGATTAGATTCTACACAATGGTACAAAATAATCCCAGCAGGCGCTTTAGAAAGACTAACTCCATTGAGGATAAGATTTAAAAAGGAGAAGAAAAAAAAAAGACTGAAAAACTATTTTCTGGCACACGGTATTAAGAGAAAAAAATCCTTCCAAGCAATATTTTGCTTTGGATCAGAATATGGGATTGAAATTGGTTGGGTTCCCCAGGGCCACAGGGGGACGGGCAGATGCGTTTCTCTGAATGCAGACACTGGTAATAGTATGAAAGTTGTTCTGACCCAACTCTGTGACCTCGCTGGGTTAATAATTTCTTTTCCTCTAATCATGTTTCTGTGAAGGAGTTTTCATCATTCTGGAAAGGCTCTGCGCTCCTCAGAGCCAAAAGTTTACTGTATTCAGGTTCCCTGAGGTTCCTATTCAACTGCTAAGAGTGAGATTGCTCACGGCGTAAGGTCTCCGGGACAACAGAGGTCTTGCTGCGTTTGTGGACAAGACAGGCTGAGGGCTGGCCAGTAAGTCCTGGCGACAATAGTGGCTTTGCTTCTGTCTCACTCATCAGCAATGCCTCCATTTTTGTTGTTGTTGTTCAATATTGTCCAAATAGGAAGCCTTGGCTCATTTATGGTCCCCCATTTACAATTCTACCACCTGGTCTTGTAATTATATCATGAAAGATGGAGCAGTCAGATAAGCAGGGGTCACATTTGGAAAGTGACTAAATGTCCCTCTCGCTGGGAATTCTTTCAGCTCCCACCTTGTTCATTTACATGCAGATAATAACTTTCCTCTGCAACTCCACATCAACAGACTATTTTTTTTTCTAAACAGCATCCTTTTTCTATGACTGATGGTCATAGATTAACAACCAGATTATTTCTACCTCTTCATAAAGCCGCATTCATGTAGGGTAACAACCTCTTAGGGAAACACAGTTACTGATCTGTCTCCTACATAAGCCATGTGTATCAGATAACTTCTCATTTAAAATCCTGGACTTCCTTTTCTGTCTTTCTTCCCCCCCCCCCCCCGCATAGTTCTGGGGATTGAACTCAGGGGCATTCCACATCTGAGTTCCATCCTCCAGCCATTTTTTCTTATTTAGAAACAGGATCTCGCTAAGTTGCTTAGAGCCTAAGTTGCTGAAGCTGGCCATGAATCTGCAATTCTCCTGTCTTGGCCTCCCAAGTACTGGGCTTCCAGGCATGGGCCACTATGCTCAGCTAAAATCCTGGACTCTTTTTCCAATACTGTGATTGATCCCTCAAGAATATAAGGAAATCAGTGGTTTCCTGCTCTTTAAAATAGAGAATAAGCCAGGCGTGGTGGCGCACGCTTGTAATCCCAGTACTTTGGGAGGTGGAGACCGGAGGATCCAGGTTCGCGCGACCAGCCAACTCTCTCTCTCTCTCTCTCCCTGTCTCTCTCTCTACCTAGTGAGGCCCTCCGCAACTTCGTGAGACCCGATTTCAAAATAAAGTATAAAAAAATAGGTCTGGGGATGTAGGGCGGAGGTAGAACGCCCCTGGGTTCAATCCCCGGTACCGAAAAAAAAATTGGGAATAGACTTGAAGATTATGTGGGTAAAAGCATAAATAAAGATTCGTGTAAACATCTTTCACCCTGTAAAGAGAGTAACATTTGGAGTTCAGCATTAATAAAATTTGATATTAGTAAGATAATTCAAAATGAAAAGTCTTTATGCATGGAGAAATCCATCAGCCCTCCCAAGTGGAGAAAATGGGCTCCATGAATAGCAGGTGACCTGACTACTCAGTGCTGGGGAGTGGAGGAGCTCAGAGGGCAGAAGTATTTGAGATTCTGTGGGAACCAATGCATGGAACTCACGGGCCAAAGAAACTCCATTCAGCAGAATTAATCGACTCTCTCTTGTGATGATCTATCTCCACATTCCACATTCCTGATGGAGTCCCGCCGGGTGCCCTGGTCGTGGCTGGAAGCCTTTGCCACCTCCCTGCTCTGCCCTGGCTCCCAGAGACCCTCACAGGAGCTTGGCAGCTGTCCCAGGGTACAGAGCTCTGATGAGGCTGAATAGCCACAGAAGAGCTGACTTCGTTCTTTTCTCTGCCTCACACCACATTGTGCTCAGGACAAAAATAAAAAAAGAACTTCAAAAACACTCAGTGATTCAAAACTAATGCTTATATACAATGGCTATAAAAATATTCTGGGAATATACAGACATTTTACACCCATCTCCTTAGAGCTACAGTCTTCTAACAACCTTCAAACATTATTTTGCTTCAAAGCCATACTAAAAGTCTACACTGCGATACTCTCTTAATTTTCTTCTGATGCCGTATTTTCAAAATTCAGTGTAATGAATAGGGTGCACATTCCATTTTTTTTGAAATATAGCTTCATATTCCCTGCATTAGCTAGGAGGTAAGATCCTAAAAACTAATGAAACAAATAGAAGTTGTGTTTGAATTACATTTACGTAATTTTTGAGCTAGTGAAATTTCCCAATGCTATTTTCCCCCCTTTGGCTTATAAAACATTCTCATAGCTAAAGCTGTATAACTATCAGTTTGATAAATAATGCCATTATTTACCCCAGAATAAATAATAAATAAACTAATAATAAATAGTGTCATTATTTACTCCAAAACAATGAAGGTTAATCTTACCACAATGATTTTGATGTTTAAATAATACTTTTTATACCTAGTGGCCTTTCTTGCAACCCGTCATGTCAGCTGAATCTTACTAAGCCAATAAAATGTAGTTAGAAAAAGTTCCCCTCTTAACCAAAATTATTGTTATTCAAGCTGCTGAACGAAGCATTAGGTGCAAAATTCTAACACCTTTACCAGAACAGGAGATACCTCAGATGAACATGTATTGAAGGAAATGTACCCATGGCATCGTGATTTTAATCATCTTTGTGGCATATTTTTGTTTTCAGATGTTAAGGAAATTTCGATGAATTTGTAAAGTTCTTTAAAATGTTGCCCATTGGCTGGCACAGATGATTTTATCTTAGTTTCTCCATTCCTGCCTTTACAGCACCATTTTAACCTCCTGAGCACATCTTATTTCTATTATCTGAATTATTTCTTTCTCATGGGGAAGTAGAAAAAAATTCATTAATCACTATTTGTAAATACGCTTGGCGGTTCAGTTGAAAGCCCTTTGTAAGCCAAGTACTAATCTTTAGTACCTTATGGTACGTACTATTCAGTCCCTACTGACACACAATTATAAGTGATTTATACTGGCTCTTAAGACCCAGCATTTGTTTTTTTGTAACACTGGGCTAAATCCAGTAGTGATCTTGACCCTGATGAAGCTTAAAATACAATACCCCAAACTGTGGTGCCTTGGCACGCTGAGCACTTTGAACCGAAGGGAGCTGAAGGGGCCTCAGAAGCAGGATCTACCACACCTGCCCTGCTCCTCTTTCCAGAGTACCCCTGTCTCCCTGCAAAGGCCAGCCGTAGAAATCAGAATTCTTTTTTTTTTTTTTTTGCGGTACCGGGGATTGAACCCAGGGGCGTTCCACCTCCGAGCTACACTACACCCCTGGCCCTATTTTTCATACTTTATTTTGAAACCGGGTCTCACGAAGTTGTGAAGGGCCTCACTAAGTAGCTGAGGCTGGCCGCAAACCCGGATCCTCCGGTCTCCGCCTCCCAAGAACTGGGATTACAAGAGTGTGCCACCATGCCCGGCTCAGAATTCTTTTCACCAAGGTGGGTCATAGACACTACAACCTCTCTTCCCCAAAGCAAGCCATGAGACCTAGAAAGACGCCTCTCACCTCCTCCTGCTTTTCTGTGTAGGAACTGCTTGGTGATGCACACCTGTAATCCCAGGACTTGGGAGGCTGAGACAGGAGGATAACAGGTTCAAAGGCAGCCTCAGCAACTTAGTGAGGCTCTCCACAACTTAGTGAGACCCTGCTTCCAAATAGGAAATTTAAAAAGGGGCTGAGGGTATAGTTCTGAGATAGAATACCCCTGGGTTCAATCCCTAGCACCACAAAAAAGAAAAGAGAAAGGAAGGAAGGCAGAAAGGAAGGGGAGAAGGAAGGAAGGAATTCTCTGAACCTGCAAGGTGGTATGCACCTGTAATCCAAGTACTTGGGGGACAGAGATAGGAGGATCTCAGGTTCAAGGCCTGCCTCAGCAACTTAGCAAGAACCTCAGAAACTTAGCCAGACCCTATTTCAAACTAAAAAAAAAACAATTTTAAAGGCTTGGAAGTAGAATATTTCTAGGTTCAACCCCCAGTACCAAATAAATAAGCAAATAAATACATAAAAAGAAATTCTCTGGCCTACCTTCAACCCCCATTACCAAATAAATAAAAAGAGAATTCTCTGATCTGCTTTCTCTGATAGTAGGTCATAACACCCTTTTTTCCAAAGGAGTCCTGCCCCATTCCTGTGAGGAAAGAATATTATGCAGAGAATACAAGAAAAATCTAAAAGCAGGGCTGCCACTCTCAGTCTGTTATTAAGGTAGGATAGGAGAAATAAAATAGGTAGAAAGGAGACATAAAGGAGAACAAGGAAATGTAACTTTAATATGGAAGCTCATGTCAAGGTCTGTTCGACCCAAAAGATTCTGAGGAATTTACAAGTCTTTGCTCATTGCCCTGAGCAGACTCTCCTCCCAGAGGTATCTGTGGACCAGAGGGCAGAGGTCACACAGAACAAGAATCTCCTTGGGCAATACCCCCAGCAATCCCCTCAGGTGCTGTTGACTGTCCTTGACCCTAAGGATAAGACAGTGAAGATCAGGACCTGGAAGATTGACCTAACACCCTAAATGCTGTGACTACTGAGGTCGAAGACCTCCTCCTGCACACCTTTATAAAAGTCTCCAATAAAAGAAGAGCCCCAAGGGCAGGCGTGGTGGTACAAGCCTGTACTTGCACCCAGTCCTTTCTGGAATCCCAGTACTTGGGAGGCTGAGACAGGTTCTAGCTCAGTCTCTGCAACTGAGCAAGACTTTCAGCAATTTAGTGAGACCCTGGTTCAAAATAAAAAATAAAATATGGCTAGGGGTATAGCTCTGGGTTCAATCTACACACACACACACACGCGCGCGCGCGCACACACACACACACACACACACACACACACACACACACCCTGCACTCCCAAAGGGTCTCTCTCATTTCTAGGGTGGCCCACGTTCTCCCCTTGAGTGTGTATTTCCTACTTTCCTAAATAAATCTCTGTCTGTGTCTCTGACTGGTGTGTGCTGAAATCCTTTTCCTTCACATAAGCCAAGGACCCCACTGATCCTGAGTTGAGTGGCATCAACTCTTCTCCAGCAACCTCTCTGTTACATCATACTTTCTCCTTCATAAAAACAGATAGTTTTCCCTGGGCTTTTGGATCTTCATTTCTGAGGGCTCCCACATCACATAAAACATGGGTTAGATACCTTCGTTATGCTTTTCTCTTGTTAACCTGTCTTGTTAGAGGAGTATCGCGTCACCCCTGTAATTGGAGAGGGAAAGTTTCACCCCTTTCCACCCTTACAATGTTAAATTTGCATTGAGGCCCGTGCACAGTGATTGGCTGGAAGAGGGGACCACGCCAAAGTTCTCATTTCCAGTTGCCTCGCACCTTGCTTTTGACACTTAAGCAAAACACTCCAAGGAACTAATAAACCATATAAACCACCAGATTGGAGATATCTGCTTACCAGCCAGCGTATGCATACATTCCGTAGTAAAAAGCCAGGGGCAGCCGCATAATGCTCGCATCTCTTCCTGAAAAGGCATCTTTAAAGTGTTGGGTTTGACCTGTAATTAGAATGGAAAGGTTTTAGAGCTTTGCAAAGAATTGGTTATTATTCACTCTAACCATAAACATGGGGATGGGGCAATGAGCCGTACCATTATCTACTAATACTGCACCAGTGTCATTAACATTGTACTTCCTTCTAGAGGAATCCCAAATACATATCGACTGCACCTATTCTATTTCACAATTCTCTTCCAGAAAATTTATAACTAAAATGAAAATGACATTAAAAAGGAAAAAAAAAACAGTCCTTCCTTTAACTGTGCCTCTACTTTGACCATGAAAGAAAACTAAAAGATTTCCTGTAAACTGTAGCTTTTAGTTTGTCCCTTGTGGTTCTTTAGACACCTGCCTCCTGGCCTAGGGTTGAAAACTCTGCAATTCAAATCCACCCCAACCCACAATACTCTTTTTTTAAAATAAGGTTATTTGTTTTTCCTTTGGTACTAAGGATTGAACCCAGGGACATTCTACCTCCGAGCTACACCTCCAGCCCTTTTCCTTTTTAATTCTGAAACAGGGTCTCTTTCTAGGTTGCTGAAGGTCTTGTTAAGTTGTTGAGGCTGGTCTCGGCCTGAAATCCTCCTGTCTCAGCCTCCCAGGTACTGGGATCACAGGTGTGTGCCACCATGCCTGGCACAAGAGCACGAGATTCTTTAAATAAACTTATGTCGAAGCACATCCATGCTCGCTCATTAAAGCATTGTTTGTGGCTAATTTCACCCTATAACAGCAGAGCAGAGTAACAGCAACAGAGACCATGCTGCCCACAGAGTTAATGGTATTTGCTAACTGGTCCTTGACAAAGGAAGTTCATTGATGCTGCCTTGAATGAACGGCACCGTTTTCTTCTAGAAACACTGAAAAGATATTATACTGCATTCTAGACTAACTTTTAACAAATGTATTAATATGTGGATTGAACACTTTTGCTTCTCACATTTTTTTCTATTTTGCAAATAGCAGTGGATTTTTTTTTGCATTACTTTTGAGTAGTTTAAGAAGTTAGAAACTCAGATTTACTTAAGTCGGCCAATATTCAAACTTAAGCAGAAAAAGTCTCTATTTACCAAAGGAAATCGCAAATGCAATTACCCAAGTGGAAATGACTTTGTTTCAAAGTCTATCTTTACATAAATAAAAAAGGGGGGATGGGCAATGGCCAACATATATATGAGATATTTTCTCTCCCAAGTCAAATTTTAGTTATTACCCTCATGGCCAGAAATGGCATTTATAAACAGGGTGTGGTGGTGCACACTTATAATCCCAGGACTTGGGAGACTGAGACAGCAGGATCACTGGCCAGCCTCAGCAGCTTAGTGAGGCCTTCCACAAGTTAGTGAAACCCTGTTTCAAAATAAAAAATAAAATAGGGCTGGGGATGTAGCTCAGAGGTAGAATGCCCCTGAGTTCAATCCCTAGTACCACACACACAAAAAAAATCTTTTTAAAATGGCATTTATAGCCGGGTGTGGTGGTGCACGCTTGTAATCCCAGTACTTGGGAGGCTGAGACTGGAGGATCCGGGTTCACAGCCAGCCTCAGATACTTAGTGAGGCCCTCCACAACTTCGTGAGACCCTGTTTCAAAATAAAGTATAAAAAATAGGGCTGGGGGTGTAGCCTGGAGGTAGAACACCCCTGAGTTCAATCCCTGGTACTGAAAATTAATTAATTAATTAGTTTTAATTAATTAGTTTTAATTAATTAGTTTTAATTAATTAGTTTTAATTAATTAATTAATTAATTAAAATGGCATTTATAATGCTATAACATGGAATACGGGGACCCCAACAATGTTGAGTTGTAAACTAAATGATTTTTTTCCCGCAAAGTAACTAGTTGTGAAAATAGTTCATTTAAGAAATAATATGGTGAATTAAAAATGCCCATTTTACTAAAACATATCTATGTTCTCATAGAAGGAAAATACAATTACCGGAATTCAGATAAAAGCAACTGTTGAATATTCTTTTATCAGGATTGACCTAAAGGGAAATATTCCTGAGTGCCACATCAAGAAAAAAACTGTAAAGACTGAACCACAAGCAAAGATCTTCAAAAATGCCATTTTGAGGGTATTACAAAAGAGAGGCATTTTGTTTCTAAACTTCAGGAATATTTTGGCTGCACAACAGAGGTCTCAGGAAGATGAAAGTCATAATATTCAAAGGAAAGATCAACAAGTCTTCATAAGTTAATATACACTATTCAACTATTTCCTAGTTCCCATTAGAGCGAAAGTAAATGCACAATATGTATCAGCAAACACTTTCTCTTCTGGGAATCTCAGATTAATGTGAAAAAAATATGTGATCGTGTCAGAAACAAGCACAATTTTATATAATTTTGTAGAAATATAAATTTTTTTTAGAATTTTATTGATGCAATGGAATTATACATTGCAGTGCAATTCAAAATGATACATTCGCATATGCGCATGACATCTCTTGGTGTACATATCTCTGCACCCCACCCTGCTTCCTCCATCTTCTCTACCTGTCCGTGATAGTGAGATTGGTAGTGATAACTTCATATTTGGTCTATTTCCTCCGTCAAGCCTCCTTTATCTCCTCTCATCCTCCCTCCCCCAAACCCTTCCACTATTTTACTGGTCTCTCTCCTCATTTTCTTTTCTATTTTCTCTCTAGTTTCTACATATTGAGAAAACATATGATCCTTTACTTTCTGAAACTGGCCGACCTCATTTAGCATGATGTTGTCTAGTTCCATCCATTTTCCTGCAAGTGACATAATTTTCTTCTTCTAATTTATGCCTAAGTAAAACTCCATTGTGTGTATATATTACATTTTCTTTTTTTCTTTTTTTTGCAGTACTGGGGATTGAACCCAGGGGCATTTTACCTCTTAGCTACATCCCCAGCCCTATTTTTTATTCTTTATTTTGAAACAGGGTCTCGCTAAGTTGCGGAGGGCCTCACTAAGCAGCTGAGGCTGGCCGCGAACCCGGATCCTCTGGTCTCAGCCTCCCAAGTACTGGGATTACAAGCGTGCACCACCATGCCTGGCTTAAATTTTCTTTATCCATTCATTTGTTGATTGACACCTGGATTGGTTCCATAATTTGGCTCTTATGAGTTGTACTGCTATAAACACGGGTATGCATGTATCACTAAAATATTCTAATGTTAATTCTTTTGGAGCTATACCAAGTCGTGGTATAGATGGGTCATATGGCCGTTCCATTCCTAATTTTTTGAGGAACCACCATATTGATCTCCATAGTGGTTGTACTAATTTGCAATTCCACCAACAGTGTATAAGAGTTCCTATTTCTCCATATCCTCACCAGTATTTTTTATTGTTTGTATTCTGGATGATTGCCATTCTAACTGGAGTATTTTTCTAGCTACTCCTCTGATAAAGGACTAATATCTAGAATATATAAAGAACTCAAAAAACTTAAGACCAAAAAAAACCCCAAAAATACCCTATCAAAAAAAGGGGGGACAATTGAATGGAATAGACACTTCTCAAAAGAAGAAATGCAAATGGCTAACAAATATACAAAAAAAGTTCAATATCATTAGCAATCAGGGAAATGCAAATCAATACACTGAGATTCCATCTAACTCTAATTTTATAGTAACATGTTCTTAGCAAATACATATGCTAAGAATGATCTCCAAAATATTAAAATTTACTTTAAATGTAGTAATATTCTCAGGGAATTTTCCTGTTGGGTGAGAACGAAGAGACACCTGATCATATTAAGCATGGATCTCATAAGTGGTAATTAAAGTATCATTCTATTGTAACTGCCAAAGGCTCCAAAAACTATATCAGACCATTGCTTTCCAGGAATGCTAAAGCGCACCTCATGCACACATATAAATAAATGGTCAAAACTGCCTAAGGACTACAATGCTACCCATAATGCCTGACATTACACCCAAAAGAAAAAGAATAGATCTTAGCTTCAAGGGAAAGCATATTATCTAAACTATGACTGAAGGAGGGTCAATGACCAGCAATTTTTGCACTTTTCCAAACACTAAAGAAACTCTTCACAGAAGTCTAAAGTTAGCCTAGAAGAAGAAAGCACTGATGAACAGATTATGGCACCTACATTCCCGGAGAAAGAGATAGACCATGAGCAGCCCAGCTCTGTGGAGGCCAAGGAGAATTAGAAGAGTGCACTTAAATCTTCTCTTTGGGGTTAGCTCTAGTGTTCAAAGTCGTCATTGTGTTTGTTCTGGGTTGGCTGAGGTTGCTGGATTTGATGAAAGCACTTTGCCAGCAGGGCTCTAAGATCTCCCACTAGGCTTATTAAATGGACAACAGCAGCCCCTTTCCCAGCTGCGGAGTGACCGATCTTTCAACATTTGTTATTATTTAACGCCTCCACCAACAGCAATGGTTTTGCTGAACTTTGGCATTTCCTTTTGCCTTGCTATAATTCTCCTCCTGCAATGTCATTGAATTTCTCTGTGAACTCTCTTTCTTGGAACAGCCAATATCAATATAAGCACTAAATACTTAATATGCCCAAGCTAGATGTCACCCTTTTACAATTTCTTCTCTCCTATAATTTCTTATTTTAGTGCCCCATGCTGATTAAATAACTCAGGTGGACCTCTTTCTCTGCCAACCATTTCAACGGACTCTATCTAAGCAGAGGCACACGCCTTCTTTCCTACAACTGAATCTCTGAATGACATCACTCTCAACTGCTTTTCTTATCAAGTAGTAAACTCTCTAAGTCAAATAGTCCCAGAAAAATGTTCCATTTCTGCAGAAATGCACACTTTCCATTAAAATAATATAACAATAAAAGTTAAATTGTTGACAACTACTTTTATCATCACATCAATATTTGGTTTTTAGGAATGCTATTCCCTTATCTGACTCCTCTTGTGAGGATACCAAAATGAGAAGCAGAAAAGAACTGTTGACCATCTTTGTTTTCCAGAAGTCTCTTTCTTTTCAAACTTTACTACTATTATGGAACAATTTTTTTTTGCGGTACCGGGGATTGAACCCAGGAGCATTCTACCTCCAAGCTACACCCCCAGCCCTATTTTTTATTCTTTATTTTGAAACAGGGTCTCACTAAGTTGCGGAGGGCCTCACTAAATAACTGAGGCTGACCGCGAACCCGGATCCTCCAGTCTCAGCCTCCCAAGTACTGGGATTACAAGCGTGCGCCACCACGCCTGGCTGGAACAATTTTAAAGTAAAAATTATAGAATATATTTATCTGTAGTTAAAGCTAATGGCAGATTTTTTTTCTTCACTTTGGATTTCCACTCCAAGCAATTTATACTAAAAGAATTCACTGATGCCTTACTGTGTTGCTTAGCCCAAATCCTCTTGCTGCCGTTCAAGTGTAAATACCAACTCACCCTCAACGCAGCAGCCTTTCAAATCAATTAGATGACAGTATAGAGTTTAAATTCTATGAGCAGAGACCAATTAAGGATTCTGCTAGTACAGGCAAAAGTTAGTGTTAGAGGAGATCAAAAGCAGATACGTGTTTTAAAAAGCATTTACTTTTCAGTCCATACCTTTAATTAGCTGTATAACTCCAGGGACTATAATCATCAGAATTGCTGTGAGCTTGCAAAAGGTTAGGAAAATCTGGATCCGGGCACTCCAGCTGACACTGGTGCTATTTAGGACCATCACTACAGCTGCAAACAAATAGACCAAGTTAAAACAGGCAAATCCTCGTAGGCACAAAGACAGCTCTGTCCTTATTACTCAAAGCGCGGTCTACAAACGGGCAGTGTTGGCATTACCTATGAGAGTCTTAGAAATGTGGAACCTCAGGCCCTGCCCCACACCAAATGAAGGCAAATCTGCATTCCAACAAAATCTCCAGACGATTTTTAATGTGCATCCAAGTTTGAGAAGCTTGGATGAAAGTTCACGACAGAATTCCTCTCTTGTCCTTTGGATGTGTCCATAAGAATGGCTGTGTATTGTAGCACTCTAAGGGTCACAGAAAAATACCTTCCTCCAACCAAATCCTGAAGTCACTAGAGCATGCAATCTGATTGCTGAATTTGACTTTTTAGTTTGACCTGACAACGATTTCCTACCTCAGTCAGTGATGGCACCTTGACCAGGGTAGATCACACTCAATAAAAGGGCAAGAATTGGAGAAGTTAGCTGCCATCTTCTCCTTCACCCCCAGCATCAGCCTTATCTAGCATCTTTGGGGTTTCCCTCTGCGCTTTCCAATTAGCATATGAAAAACTGACCTTTCACCTAGCCCACAAGTGTAGGCTGCCAAAGTATGTTTTGGGACTTGAACAAAATGTCACAAGAGTTTCCAGCTTAGGATGTGCACTGGGACTGAAGCCAGCAGAATTCCCCATTCTTCATGATGCTGCCCACAGTCTCCCAAGCGGCCATCACTGTCTACCCTTTCACCTGTGGGCCACCACAACTTCAACGCTTATTCATCTCTGTATTGCCAATATCCAGCTCTGTGTCTGGCACATGTAAATTACCAACACATTTTTGTGGAATGAATGGATGACTGGATCCTTAGAAAATCTAAGTTACAGGGGAATGGCAAATGCTCTACAACCTTCCTCCTGTATTCTGCTGGAATGACTGGGGTTATACTTTTCCCAAAACCTTATGTTAACACACACACACACACACACACACACACACACACACACACAACAAAACAAAACAACTGGCTTCTGTATACCTGACATTTATGGTTATTATCCATAAATTTATTTTTCTAAAAATGCATTCTCTCTAAAAATTGCCAAAAATGTTTAAAAATATTTTAAACATCAGGTGAAACAAAACACTTATACAGAATTTTTATAATTCAAATAGCAACCGATGTCGGGCATGGTGGCGCAAGCCTATAATCCCAGTACTTGGGAGGCTGAGACTGCAGGATCACAGATTTGAGGACAATCTAAGCAAGTAGTGAGACTCTCATTTACCTAGCAAGACCCTGTTTCGAAATTAAAATAAAATAGGGCTGGGGGTGTAGCTTGGAGGTAGAATGCCCCTGAGTTCAATCCCCAGTACCACACACACACACACAAAAATCAAATAGCAACTGGAAGTTTCCTTATATACAATGACTAGCTCATCTGAGCAATTAAGACTCAGTGAAATATTATCAACACACAATATATAACGGCAAAAAATTTAAAACCTAGACCCTTCAAGGTACATTCTTTGAATCATTTTATAGCCATTTAAATCATGATACAATTAAATATTTATTATATGAAAAGACATTTATACATATTACTGACCACTTCATCAGGCTATGGAGAAATGAATGGATAGATAGACCGATAGATAGACGAAACAAAGGGTAAGGAAAAAATCTGAGAGAATATTTAGCAAAACATTAACAGCAAATATCCATAGATGATAGAATGTAATTTTTGTATTTATTTTTCAGAAATATTTTAATAAAATTTATAATGAACATGTAGCATTTTGATGACTATAGTTAGCAATTCTGATGTATACTTAAATTTTGCCTAGCCAGGTGGTGGTGGCGCAGGCCTGTAATCCCAGTTCTTGGGATGCTGAGACAGGAGGATCGCAAGTTCGAGGACAGCCTCATCAATTGAGGGAGAACCTCGTTAACTTAGCGAGAACCTGTTTCAAAATAAAACGGACTGGGGATGTCACTCAGAGGCAGAATTCCTTTGGTTCAAGCCCTAGTATATAAAAAAAAAATTGCTTAAACATTTTCACCACACACACACACACACACACACACACACACACACACACACACGGAAGTAGCTAGGTGAGATGATAGATGGGTTAACTAACTTGATGTGGTAGACACTTTACTACATTGTACACCTTAAAAAATACAACTTCAGGCCAGGCGTGGTGGAGCACGCTTGTAATCCCAGTACTTGGGAGGCTGAGACCAGAGGATCCGGGTTCACAGCCAGCCTCAGCTACTTAGTGAGGCCCTCTGCAACTTAGTGAGACCCGGTTTCAAAATAAAGAATAAAAAATAGGGTTGGGGGTGTAGCTCGGAGGTAGAACACCCCTGGGTTCAATCCCCAGTAGTGCAAAAAAAAAAAAAAACAATTTAATTTGTTAAATAGACCTCAGTAAAATTAAAATAAATAGTCATAAAACAAACTTTCAATTTTGAATAAAATTCAAAGATGGGAAAAAATAAAGGACCCAAAGATCCTCTAGGAAGTGCAGTAGGAGGCTACTAATGAGGAAGCATTTCAGAGCAGTGAGGATGAAACTGATGGGAAAGGCCAAGGCCCTGAATAAACTCCCGAGGTCAAGGGGAGATGGCTCATCGATGCTGAAACCAAAACCATGAAGTCGTAGCCAGGTTCATTGTCAATGGCAAAGTGCATTATTTTATCAGGAATGACCAAAAAAAAACTATCTGTCCCCAATAAAAACCATTTATATATTGAAGATAATTTAGTCCTCTGTTCCCCTCTTCATTGCCCAGAGATTCCTTTTCTTTCTCTATGCAACTGACCATGTGATAAATGAGCCATCATATTCAAACAATCAAAGATGATTGTTTTTTTAATTAAGGAGCCTCAACTTTGGCATGACAGTGAAAACATTTGGCCTCGTGTGTCCACTAGCAACAAAAGAGCACTGTGTTCCTTTAAACAGGACTCCTAAAACCCAATGCACTCCCCAGCTCTGAAAGCACTCCGCAATAGAAAAAAAGCTCTTGAGAGAAAAAGGAAAAAGAGAAAAAGGAAAAGAGACAGGCAGGCAGAAAGAAAGGAAGGAGGGAAGGAAAGAGGGAAAGAAAGAGAGAAGGAAGAAAGGAAAGAGGAGGAGGGAGGGGGCATTCTTATTTTAGGAACATCTAACCATGTATATATATATTTTTTTTAATTTTTTATATTTATTTTTTTGGTACTGGGGATGGAACCCAGAGGCATTCTACCTCCAAGTTATACCCCCAACCCGATTTTATTTCTTATTCAGAAACAGGGTCTCACTAAATTGCAGAGGGCCTTGCTAAGTTGCCAAGGCTGGCTTCGAACCTGTGATCCTCCTGTCTCACTCTCCCAAATACTGGGATTACAAGGGTGTTCTACCACACCCGGCTCTATATATTTAAAAACAGAAAAAAAAGGTTGTAACTTTCAAAAGAGTGCAAGTAGCTGGGCGTGGTGGCACATGTCTGTAAACCCAGTACTTGAGAGGCTGAGAAAGGAGAATCACTGGTTTGAGGACAGCCTCAGCAACATAGCAAGACTCAGGCCGGGCGTGGTGGCGCACGCTTGTAATCCCAGTACTTTGGGAGGCGGAGACAGGAGGATCCGGGTTCGCGGCCAGCCTCAGCTCTCTCTCTCTCTCTCTCCTCTCTCCTTAGTGAGGCCCTCCGCAACCTCGTGAGACCCGGTTTCAAAACTAAAGCATACAAAAATAGGGCCGGGGGCGTAGCGCGGAGGTAGAATGCCCCTGTGTTCAATCCCCGGTACCACAAAAAAAAAAAAAAAAAACAGAGCAAGACTCTCAGCAACCTAGCAAGACCCTGTTTCAAAACAAAAAATAAAAAAGGGCTAGGGGTGTAGCTCAGAGGTAGAATGCCCCTGGGTTCAATCTCTAGTACCACCGGGGCAGGGGGGGCAGTGCAAGTATCTACTAATGCTTATTGGAATAGCATACAACAAGTACCAGGGATTTTCTTTTATATTTTACGAAGTCTTCTTAATCAAATGGAAGACCAAATCAAGCGCATATTATGAACTGATAATTTTACCCTGCTTTCCTTTTAGACAAGTAAAACAAAAATTCTGGTTAAGACTGATTTTTCCCAGAGGGTTCTCTTTTTTTTTTTTTTTTGCAGTACTGGGGATTGAACCCAGGGGCATTCTACCTCCGAGCTACACCCCCGGCCCTATTTTTATCCTTTATTTTGAAACCGGGTCTCACGAAGTTGCGGGAGGGCCTCACTAAGTAGCTGAGGCTGGCCACAAACCCGGATCCTCCGGTCTCAACCTCCCAAATACTGGGATTACAAGCGTGCACCACCACGCCCGGTTGTCCCAGAGGGTTCTCAAAACCCCACTTTATCTGAGCACTCCTTATTTGGCACACCAAATCCCAGCTGCCATGAGGCTCTGGGAACCTTGCAGGTACAGCTTAAGGGGCAACACGGCGGTGGTGCTCAGTGGACTGCTGCTTCATCAAGTGTCCGTACAACACGATTTAAGCCGGCGCTTGCTGCTTATCAGACAATATTGAAAAGGGATTTGGGATTCACTAAATGCAAGAGCTCCCTGAGTTTCTGAAATAAACAATATCTACTTTTTATATACATATTACCTACCCACACTGTAATAATAAAAGAAATTTGAGCTAGCTCTGAGACCCTAGTTTTACTCCCTTTGATTAATTGCTAATTTCACACATGAGGAAATAATTATATCAGTTTATCAGTTTGAGTTTTTTCTTTTCTTTCTTTCTTTCTTTCTTTTTTTTTTTGCTTGCCTCAAGTTTTTACCAAAATGAAAATACAGGGACATATACTTTTTATTTACTTATTTATGATGCAGTTTCCTAAGAACTGAAATGCAGCAATGAAAGCCACATCTATAAATCCTGCAGATAAGAAAGCCACATTTGAAGGGAGCTGCATTCGAGGAGGATGTTTAGGGGAATGTTCAGGATCGACGCTGTGATTTAAGGACTGGTCGAGTATTTCTTTCTGCACTCTTCATAATTCAAGTTGGTTTTGAAGAGAGAGATTACAGAGTCTGGATATATTGGGTTTTCTCTCAAGTTCAGATTTTTTTCTTTTTTGGCTTCTGACTTCCGACTGTTTCATGCTAAACTGATAAAATATATGGATGCTGTGTGCATGTAGCATATATATAAGATAAAATGGGTAGTTGCATTGCTTTCTGTAATAGCTGCTTGGGTTCCTTCTATCTGTTAGTATTCATTTCTTGGATGCATTAATATCAGAGAGGATGTTTAGCAATACAGATATTTAAAAAGCAGGGAGCCAGTCTATATTTACAATCTCACTTTCGGAAGGAAATAAAAAGGGTGAGCATCAAATACATGTCAACTATTATTTTATGGCAAATATTGTGCACATGCTTCATATGAATAATGTTATTTAATCCTGGTGTCCATGACGTGGTTACTATCATTGGCCTTATTTTTCAAATAAGCAGGTGAGACTCAAGATACTATTAAACTCCCCTATCTTCACTTAGACAGTAAGTGTGAAGATAAGATGGGAACCTGGGTTTTCTAACTCCATAGCCCATGCTTTTACCGTTAGTTCATAGGTAAAACAATGAGAAAGTCATTCAAAAGATACCTATGATCACACTAATATACCAGTTCTTTCAAACTGGCAATGGCTCTTCCTCTCGAAAAAATTCACATTTTTCTTAGCTGGGATCTCAGGATACTTCAATTGCATGATTTATCATCCTCCTAAAGAATATGCTTATTTGCAGTATCTATATATTTTAATACTATGCATATCTACTATCTAAGAATTGGTTGTGTTGGTAATTCAGGTATGGTAGAAAAGGAGCAAGGTCCACCCAGACTTCTAGAAGATTCAAACATAGCCACCCCATGTGCTGTATTTGAAATGCTAACACAGAACTAGCCCTAGATTTTCTGTCATATTGTTTAATGATGCCAGGAGACTACGGTTTTGAAGAAGAAAAATGCAGTAATACATTTGTAGAACTGGCTGTTTTCCACAATGCAATACAAATGCTTTTCTTTGTTTGTTTGTTCCTCTCAATTACTCCCACAAGGTCTGAGAAGTAAGAGGCAGCTCCTAACTCATCTGTATAAAACAAACTAGCAAAGGAATTGAGACTCAGAGAGGGTTGGTAGGGACGGATCTAGGACTAGATCTCACATCTCAAAGAAAGTATTCTTATGATAATATTCTGCCATTTCAAGTGTGTACTTACATAGGGGCTAGTTTTAGGAGACCAGAACAATAGACTAAATATTATCAATAGTGAATGTATTTCAATGCTCACTGGACCAACAAGAGCAGTGAGAGTTCATGGTCTTCCATAGAAAGTTCCACAGGAGGTAAAGGGAGTACTGGGCAATTGGAGAACAGGCAAATGTGAACACGCAAGGTTTTCCAATTAAACTTTCATGTTCCTACCTGGGTGTAGTGGCGCTTGCCTGTAGAACCAATGCTTGGCAGGTTTAGTCAAGAGGATTGCAGGTTCAAGGACAACTTAGTGAAACTCCGTTCCAAAATAAGAAATAAAATGGGGGTAGGGGGTGGGGAGAGATGTAGCTCAGAGATAGAATGCCCCTATGTTCAATCTCCAGTAACACACACACACACACACACACACACACACACACACACACACACACACAATTTTCATGTGCCTGATGTTTACCAGAATGGAAAAAATTTTAGGTAAGCAAAAACTTCTCATCCTTTAATTTGGTAGAAGTAAAGTAGGGTGCTTAAAAAATGAGCGTAGGTTAGCATTTGGTTAACTCCCCATCCCCGCCCCACTATCATTTCTCAAATGGTTGGTTAATAGTTCACAAAATTTGAAACTCTTTTTCTGTGATATAACAAGACCCTTCAGGTTTGACCTTTTTCTATGCTTAACTAGATATTTTAAACTCCCTGTTTCCCTCAAGAAACACTGGGTAGCAATTCATGCAATTAAACTCTGTTTTCTACATCTCAATAACCTTCTACCCTTAACAGGCAGAAAATCACCTAGAGTCGCTTTGAAAAATAAAAGATGTAAGAGATGTGCCCCCAGGTAAATTTCTCTTTCTCTAGCTCCATCTCTACCCCCTGTTGCTTGTGTTAAAGCTGAATTCTTCTTAAAGACAGTTAGACATTCCCAATTAGGCCATTGATTTAAATTACTTCCCACTGAGTCAGAAGAATATTCTGATTGTGGGAACACACTGGCTTGTCAGGATCTCTAGCTTATAAAAGGAACATCAGAATTTATAAACTAATATTATAACTAGTGGCAAAAATAGAAGGAAATGTCTAGGTTCATCTAAGACATACGATTTCTTTGCTATCTACTCCATCACCCGTTTCTACTACAGAGGTTTGAAGTTTCCATTTGTTCCCTGAAAATATAATTTTTCCTTTTAAAATGTTTAATGGAATTGGGATAAAGAAGAGAATCATTGCCGGGCATGGTGGCGCACGCTTGTAATCCCAGTACTTTGGGAGGCGGAGACCGGAGGATCCGGGTTCACAGCCAGCCTCAGCTCTCTCTCCCTGTCTCTCTCTCTCTCTCTCTCTCCTTAGTGAGGCCCTCCGCAACTTCGTGAGACCCGGTTTCAAAATAAAGTATAAAAAATAGGGCTGGGGGCGTAGCACGGAGGTAGAACGCCCCTGCGTTCCATCCCCGGTACTGCAAAAAAAAAAAAAAAGAAGAGAATCATCTAAATTTACAAAAATAGAAGTATATTATTATTACCCACCTAATTTTAAGTCCAAAGCAGGCAAAATTTGTGGGTTTGTGAATATACATATAGGATATGCTTAAAGACTTCTGGTTATAGCTTTTAATTAATAAATTATATTGTTGATTGGCATAGTTCTCAAAAATTCTACCCCCTCTCAATTTTACCATAATAACTGAGATATGATTCTGCTTTAGTCATTCAAGGGACAAGAAAATGGTAGATATAAAAATGGCTGTTGCAATCACAGAAAGTGAAGGGACATATGTTTTCTCTAATATGCACAAGCTAAGGGAGTATAGGGACACCAGAGGGACTCCAGATAATGGAGGAGAAACCTCAGTGGAGCCAGGGAGGTGGGACTAAGGGAAGGAGAGGAAGAAGATTGAGGTTCATTAATGGAAATTTTACCATCGACTATGTGTACATATGTGAATATACCAACATCAACCTCAGTACTCTGTATTAGGAAAGGGGGAAATGGGGAGGCAGGGGTTGGGGGGCACCAAGTGCTGTGTGCATGTATGTCACTGTCAACATGATCTACATTATGATGTGAGACTATAATGCACCAATAAAAGCACATTAATAAAAAATGGCTGTTAGTTCAATCCCTTAGATAATACCAGAATTCTCAAGAACTTTCTATGGGCAAGGTGCTCTGTTACAGGTCTTAAAAATCCGACAATTTCATCCTTCTATAGTCATTCAAGATAAATGATCTTTTCATAGCCATTTTACCAGTAAATAAAAATAAAGCTTAAAGAAATCAAATAAGTAGCCCAAGATAACATAACTAAGAAATTGTGACACTAAGTTCCAATTCTAGGTTGTTTGCTTCCAGTGAGCTATGACCACTCTATTAAATGGTTCATCCCACAAAAACTCAGGGTATTAGATTTAAACAGCTTACAGGTAAACTCTTTTTTAAGACCAATTTCCCTGCTACCTGAGATCACTGAGCTAACTAATCCTCCAAATTTAATAAGCATACACATTCCAGTCTTCTCTGCTAGAGAAACAAATTCTTAGACCTATTGCCATAAATTAGTAGCACATCACACAGAAGTTCCAATGACGTTTTCCCCACAAAGTATAAAGAGCTACCATTTGCATTATGTTCCTAATAAATTACCCAAAACACATTATATATATTGTCTCATTCAATATCATTGAATCTACACAACACCCTATAACACTGGCATGACTTACTGAGAAGAATACCCAGGCACAGAATGGAACAGTGACTTGCCCTCACGTCTGTAGTGTGTGTCAAGGGCGAGATGATTAAGTAGGTATTCCATTACCTCCCAGAACACCGAAAGATCTACTTTGAGCAATTTTCTTTATCTTTTCAGAGAACATACAGAAGAATAATTGTGTGCACATGTTTGGAGGATAAAGTAGAAAATCTAGGATGAACCTATGAAAATTCAGAAACATTATATATATATACCTAACACCAGAGGTACTTAACATGTAATTCCTAACACTTCTCTGCAAACTAACCACTCAGCTCTCTATTGTCAAAAGTACACTCATTGTTCTATTTAGCATTCTATCAAAACACCTTAGAACAATGGCCTAAATGTTCTTCCATGAGTTTGCAATTCAGTTATTCCTGTGTAGCTTTCTATTTCTGAGTGGTTAAAATTTAATCAAATGTGCACATATTATTCTTTTTTTTTTTTTTGCAGTACCGGGGATGGAATGCAGGGGCGTTCTACCTCCACGCTACGCCCCCGGCCCTATTTTTTATACTTTATTTTGAAACCGGGTCTCATGAAGTTGTGGAGGGCCTCACTAAGGAGGGAGAGAGAGAGAAGGAGAGAGAGAGAGAGACAGAGAAAGAGCGAACCCGGATCCTCCGGTCTCCACCTCCCAAAGTACTGGGATTACAAGCGTGCGCCACCACGTCCGGTCTCATATTATTCTTAAATTAAATTCTATAATTAAATTATCCTGTTAAGAATTATTATCCGCCAGGCGTGGTGGCGCACGCTTGTAATCCCAGTACTTTGGGAGGCGGAGACCGGTGGATCCGGGTTCGCGGCCAGCCTTAACTCTCTCTCTCTCTCTCTCGCTTGCTCTCTCTCTCTCTCCCTGTCTCTCTCTCTCTCCCTGTCTCTCTCTCTCTCTCTCTCTACTTAGTGAGGCCCTCTGCAACTTCGTGAGACCCGGTTTCAAAATAAAGCATAAAAAATAGGGCTGGGGGTGAAGCGCGGAGGTAGAACGCCCCTGCGTTCAATCCCCGGTACTGAAAAAAAAAAAAAAGAATTATTATCCTTTCTCACAACATTCAAAGATTTGATATATGGCTCTATTATTTTATTTTATTTTATTTATGTGTGTGTGTGTGTGTGTGTGTGTGTGTGTGTGTAACTGGGAATTGAACCCAGAAGCATTCTACCTCTGAGCTACACCCCCAGGCTGATTTTATTTCTTATTTGGAAACAGGGTTTCACAAGGTTGCTGAGAGCCTCACTAAATTGCTGAGGCTGTCCTTGAACTTGCAATCCTCCTGTCTCAGCCTCCCAAGTACTAGGATTACAAGGGTGTGCCACCACACCCAGAGTTATCTGGAATTTTATAGGAAGTTAAAGTCAGATTTGGCTTCATTATCACTTAGGTAATTTTGTGCAAGTTCCTCCTTTTCTTTCAGTTTCTAAACTCTATGCTCATTGGTAAAAAAAAAAAAAAATGAATGACTTCCTAATTTATACCTTTAAAGAAAATCTCCTACTTGAAAAATGCTACTAATTACCATCTTGAAAGGAAACTCTTTAGGCCGGGCGTGGTGACGCACGCTTGTAATCCCAGCACTTTGGGAGGCGGAGAGACCGGAGGATCCGGGTTCACGGCCAGCCTCAGCTCTCTCTATGTCTCTCTCTCCCTGTCTCTCTCTCTCTCTCTCTACTTAGTGAGGCCCTCCGCAACTTCGTGAGACCCGGTTTCAAAATAAAGTATAAAAAATAGGGCCGGGGGTGTAGTTCAGAGGTAGAACGCCTCTGGGTTCAATCCCCGGTACTGCAAAAAAAAAAAAAAAGAAAAGAAAGGAAACTCTTTTTTTTTTCTGGTGGTACTAGGGATTGAACCCAGGGGCAGTCTACCTTTGAGCTACCCCCCAGCCCTATTTTGAAACAGGGTCTCACTAGGTCGATCGATGAGTCTCACTACTTGCTGAGGCTGTCCTTGAACCTGCAATTCTCCTGTCTCAGCCTCTCAAGTACAGAGGTTACAAGCATGCGCCACCACGCCCAGCTCAAAAGAAAATTCTTATCATGGCCAATAAGAATGAAACCTGTAAGACTGAGTGACTATAGACTGCCACCTAAATATAATTGCATGACCATGGACGAGTTATAATTCAGTATTTCAATGAGGTAGGATAATTTCCCATTCAAAAAATCCACCCAGTAATTAAGTTTCATCCTTGAGTCTCTTTTATGTACAATCTCCTTAATATGTTACTAATAAAGTAGTTTTTAGTGGTCTATTTTGAAAGATTAGCTATAGTATCTATTCACCCAAGGCAAAATTGGCATGTATTATAACAGCAGAGACCACTCCAAATCTGTATTTTTTTTCTATGTTTTCCAACATAAAATTAGAACTGTAAGCAAAAAGAGCACAATTTGGGGGACACTACCACTACACACAAAAAAAAATCTGAAGAAACTTTGTCTCCAATATCTTTTTGTTGTTTTCTTCTCATTCACGTTTTTACCTGTAATACTTACTTATGCCCACAGCTGTGATGAGCTTGATTGCAAGTTCAGGAATTTCACATTGAATGAAAAATGGTTCCAGAATGTAGCGTCCAAAGGCCAAGGATATCACCGCAGTAGCTGCAGGGCTAAAAACATACATATTTAGGTTAACTACAAGAAAAAAATAGCATTTTCACAAAAATATTTCCGTCTTGAAGTATTACTACTTAGTATATGGAATACGTTTAATGTGAAAGACTATAATTTTCAAAACTCCATATTTAATCAGATTGCCATAGATATGCCAAATGAAATATTCTCTATGACACTGGTGGCTAGTTTTTAAATAACGTTGGGAGCAAGACTGGGAACTATTAACTTTGCCTGTGTTTTTCCAAAATTTGACTTTTTTTCCCTTAAAAACTTAGCTTTTTACGTGAGAACCTAGCCAGGCCTTACAAGAATTAGTTTTCTTTCTCAACAAGTCAATAATTAAACTTCAGTTACAGTATGAATTTTTTAAATGTATGGATCTAATGGAGTGGGCATAGGGAGAAGAAGGAATATATAACTCAACTTAAAATTTAGCATTAATAAAAGTTCCTTGCAAGCTTGGCATAGTAGCGCACGCCTGCAATCCCAGGATTTGGGAGGCTGAGATAGGAGGATCACAGGTTCAAGACCAACCTCAGCAACTTAGCAAAATCCTATTTCCAAATAAAAATTTAAAAAGTAGGACTGGAGCCGGGCATGGTGGCGCACGCTTGTAATCCCAGTACTTGGGAGGTTGGGACCAGAGGATCCGGGTTCGTGGCCAGCCTCAGCAACTTAGTGAGGCCCTCCACAACTTAGTGAGATCTGGTTTCAAAATAAAGAATAAAAAATAGGGTTGGGGGTGTAGCTTAGAGGTACAATGCCCCTGGGTTCAATCCCATAATAAGCACCATAAATAAATAAATAAATAATAAAAATTCCTTGCAAATACATACCCAAATACTTGACATTGTTTTAGTCGTATCTTTTAGTGCAAAACCTCAAAGTGATTATTCTTAATTCTGTTAAAATATTTTTTATACAAAGTATAACTGAAAGCTAAAAGTACTCTTGTAATTTTATACCATTAGGAAATATGTGAGGTAAGAAAATGAAATCTGTCTAGGTATAGAGCAACACAGATAACAAACCACTCTAATTCTTCAAATATTTCTAGGAGAAAATTGCATAAACCTTTCCATTTAAAATACATGTATAGCCGGGAGTGGTGGCGCACGCTTGTAATCCCAGTACTTTGGGAAGCGGAGACCGGAGGATCCAGGTTCGCGGCCAGCCTCAGCTTTCTCTCTCTCTCCCTGTGTCTCTCTCTCTCTCCCTCTCTTTCTCTCCTTAGTGAGGCCCTCCGCAACTTCGTGAGACACGGTTTCAAAATAAAGTATAAAAAAATAGGGCTGGGGAAGTAGCGCGGAGGTAGAACACCCCTGCGTTCAATCCCTGGTACTGCAAAAAAAAAAAAAATTACATGTATAGATGAATGAATATTCCTTTTTTATCTAATTTCTCATGCCAGACTTCCCTTTCAGCTTCTCCTCCTTCTCTTGTTTAACTAACATCCATGCCTGATGGCCACGTTATTAGGAAACCAGCCACAATTTGGTGTTTCCAACCTTCACCTATGTCCTGGGCAGCACTAGACATTTCTTGATTTCCTCCTTTTCCTAGAGACTCTCTTCCCTTTCCTACAGATGGAACTGTTTTTTTTTCTGTTCTCCATCACTTATGAGCATCTTTGATGTGAAAGTTAAAATCTGATCACTTCCGAAACAAGCTCTGTGTTCAATTCCTTCACTCAAGCCTCCATCTGCTCGAAGCTCTTGACTCAGCATCTTCCCATTGGAAAGATTCGATCGCTTCTGCCTGGAGCCTCTTCAATTCTGTGGCCATTTTTTATACTTCAGATATTGGTCCAGAGAAGCTTCTCCAACCCCCTGACTGGGTCAGACCTCCCAAAGCATACTCTTCCTGAGCCCTGCCTTCCATTCCACACTGCTCATCACAGTAGCAATTTTTTTTTTTTTTTGCAGTACCGGGGATTGAACGCAGGGGCGTTCTACCTCCAAGCTACACCCCCGGCCCTATTTTTTTTATACTTTATTTTGAAACCGGGTCTCACAAAGTTGTGGAGGGCCTCACTAAATAGAGAGAGACAGGGAGGGAGAGAGAGAGAGAGAGAGAGCGAGCTGAGGCTGGCCGCGAACCCGGATCCTCCGGTCTCCGCCTCCCAAAGTACTGGGATTACAAGCGTGCGCCACCACACCCGGCTCACAGTAACAATTTTATATTCACTTATGTGATTTCCTGGTTGGTAACTATTTCCCCTCACCTGAAGACTGTCCATCTTAATCATGATGCATTCCCACTATAGAAACACAATACAAATTGAATACATTGTGAATGAGTGAATTCAACTTACTGATCCCTCCTAGGCATTTTTTCTTTCCTTGAATGTGTTTTACCGATTATTTGTGGCAATGACTTAATTTGGAGGTAGAATTTTAATGGGAAATGTTTAGGTGTCATTGGTATTAGTAAGAGAAGAGAACTTACCTCGGTCATTACCAGAATTTACCTAGGTAATTTCTTCTATACACACACACACACACACACACACACACATACACACACACACACACACACACACACACACTATAAAGTAGTTCTTTCAGAACTAAAGCAGCATCTGATTATCAGCTATTTTGGAGCAGGAATTATGAGTCATTCCAATTTAGATTTCTTTATCTTGCCATTCACCATGCAGTAGCAGTTTGCAGAATGAATGAATGAATGAATGAGCACCATATCTGTGCTGCTGCCAATGTAATGACCATGGGCATGGTAACATCAAGCAACTAGCCAAAGTTATGCAACAATACTCGGTTGAAGATAGATTCAGGTCCAGCTGTATCCAGCTCCAAAGCTCAGGCATAGATTCAGGTCCAGCTGTATCCAGCTCCAAAGCTCAGTAGCCTGACAGTTCAGCATTCTAAACCAGTAGTTTATGCATTTGAATGCCGAATATATTGCACTCCAAATAGTATAATCTCAAACTTTCTATCACTTACTCAAAAAGAATTCACATCCAGGATGCACAGGACACTCATATAAGTAATATAATAAGAATTATGAAAAGTGTAAGGCCGAGACTTATGGCTTTGACATGCTTACAGTTTTAACAGAGAAATAACAGACACCTGAAATAGTAAGTAAAAATAAAAAGTGTTGAGTTCAATGTCAAATGAAAAGCAGAGACTGCACCCTTTCGAAGAATTTAGAGATGAAAGAAATACCACACACTAGAATAAACAGGCAATTAAGGGTGGGAAAGATAAGATACAAGTTGACCTTCAAAGAGTATGTGAGATTCAGATAATCAAAAAGGGGCAGAAGGTACATTCCAGGCAAGGGGATCTTAGAAAAGGAATAAAATACTCCTTTATCATTACCTCATTATAACAAGTTTTAATGCAGAATTGTTTAAAATGAAAATAGTCTTGACAAAGAAGTGTGTACTACACTGAAGCTCTCTGTTAAAAAAAAAATTCCTAACACCATAAAAGTCATGATTAGTGTTAATGGATACTTATTAGCTCTGTGTTTGCCACTTAATGTAAAAGATGGAATAAGAGCTCCCCTGAGCTCTCAGCTATGGAAGTCTGATAAGTACACAGTAAGAGCAAGTGGCCCTCCTTATTTCCACTCAGCTTGTAACCTGAAAGCATGAGTCACCTCGTATAGATGCCACAGGAATGTGACTTGCAATTTCTTACCCATAAGGGACTGTGATGCTCTTAAACTGCTCATGTGACATCATACGTCTCCCACAAAGTTGAAAGAAATCCACTATTCAGAGTGACTTAGCACTATTTTCTGCCAAGAAGATCAAGAAGGGGAATACATCCTTACAACAATAAAATCAAAAAGTTTTCGCAATGGGCAGCACTAATTTGTTTATCTGAGGAAGTGAGTCATGTATGGGATGTAAACTTGATTTTTTTAGTCTTGATGACACATGAGGTTGTTAAGAACGGGCATTCCCTAGTCACAGAAAGGGAGCAAAGTTAAATAACGTAATGACACAAGCTACAATAAGAAAACTCAAAATCCCAGCATAGTTAACTGTGCTTGGTTTATCAAGGTGGATTTTGATGCCTTATAGCCTTTCAAGTAAGCATCTTTCCTAGAAATGTAAAAGAGAATAATTGAAGATGAAAGGTGCATCGCTGGTAAGCCATAGCCAATTGTAAAACCTCATGAACAACATTAATCCAGAAAGGTATTATTATCACAGATATGTCCTGAAGTGTACATGTTTACAATATAATCACATGACACGCATATTTCTGATTCGTTAAAAATAATCCAGGTGATTCAGAAGAATAAGGAAATAGTTTTATTTTTCCTGAAATCTTCATGTTCTTACCGTATGACGAGCAGTTCCACCCAGACTCGTACAAAAGCTAGTAACGGGCCAAAGACTTCCAGAATGTATGTGTAATGACCACCGGATTTCTTTATGCTTGTTCCCAATTCAGCATAGGACAGGGCTCCTGTGAAATGGTTATAATAAAAAAGGTACAAATTGAATATAATATCAGGCCGCCTCGTGGCAGAATTGATAGAATGATGTGTCTGTTGCGTGCAATGTACAACTTCCTCTGGTCCGAATGGCATCCTTATTTCAAAACAACCCTCATCTAATTGCTGAGACCCACCAAGTTCCTCTTTGAACTTCTGCACATTTGAGGCCTAGTTCATTCTCTTTGAACAATGTCGTTTTCCTTGAAATGGCAAATACGAACTTCTAAAACAATATTAGATGAATCCGAATTTTGAGTCAGAAACCTGAGAGAAAAGGAGGAAAAAAGAAGGTAGAGGCCAATAGTTCTGACCTATTTTTTGATGAGCACGACCTCATACCAAACCAAATAATTATCCCAAACCGGCCTCATTATATTGAAAATTCTGTTAACAAATGATGTTTCTATGGCAAATCAAAATAAATAAAGGTTATCTGTGCCTCAGAAAAGTATGGACTGCAAGCCCGGCAAGATTTCATTTAATTTGTAGGATATATTTTGTCAGCAAAATGAATTCTGACCCAGGTATTCTATAGTTTCAAGAAAAGGTTATCTTGGGTGTTTTTGAAGTGTACGCCCCAGATGGTCGAGAGAATCTACGATTTAAAAAGAGATGCTATAATGTACATTGGTATACATTAGGTAAAAGTAATTATGAACTACATTTTTAACTTTCAGCTGTACAATTCACATGGAAGTCGGAAAGTTATATGACCTCCCCAAACCTCGGTTTCCTTCCCCATAAAATGAATATCTGAATTTTTAGCTCAGAAGGAAGTTGTGTGTATAAATGTGACAATGGGTGCCACAGATGGTACTGGCCTGACATGTGGCAAATGCCACATGAAATACAGCTATATTTACTAATTTGAGCAACTAATTATCAAGAAAATGAAAAACAGATCTTAACATTATGTGAAAAATTCCATCTAGACTGTTTGTTACATTCTGAACTGTAATCCACAGTTTTTGCCTGCGTTAATTCCAGGACTATACAAGTAGAACGTTAATACTAACCAATAATAATTCCATATAGAACTGTCCCACATAAATATAATCTGGCTATTGAGTGAAATCTTAGTAGCAATTATCTGATTCCTGGACCTAGCATTACATCAGAGTCACCTGGGAATTTTTTTAAATTAAAAAACAATCAAATGAAAACCAGACTGTAGGACTGTACCCTAGATCTATTCCCCAAGCAAGAGTCTAGAGCCCTCAAAAGAGGGATCCAAAATTCCCACAGTTCATTCTAAAGTAAGTAGTTGGCAGATTAAAATTTAGAGACCACTGTTTGATTTTGTCTATGTGTAACCAATTATAACTAGTTACAATTCATCCACCCACTCTCTGTTGGGAACCGGTCACCATGTGGGTAGGCTGTCCAGAAAAGCATCCAATATAAACTGTTATTGGAAAGAGGTTTAAGTACCTCAGAAATTATTGTCAGAGAATCAATACATAGACCTGGTATACTTTGCTGAAACTCCAGGATGGTTGCCCTAGGTTTAAATTGAGTTCTGGGGGGATGAGATTTTCATTTAAAAATCTCAAGTTCCATAACCAACTTACTCAGATGAAAAAAGTTCAAAACAGGATAAAAAAATTCCACGGAGTGATGCTGGCTTTTAAAAAAGTTGTAAATCAAATACAGATGCTCCTCCGCTTACCTGTTGAAAATACAGTTAAATAGAAAATGTATTCGCTACACCTAACCTATTGAGCATCATGGCTTAGCCTCGCCTGCCTTAAATATGCTCAGAACACATGACATTTTCCCACAGTTGGGCAGAAAGTCCATTATTATTGTGCAACATTGTAAAGTCAAAAAACCATAAACTGAACCGCCTTAAGTTGGGGACCATCTCTATAATACTAATTCCTGACCCTTAGCCCCAGAGTTGTGCTTAGCTTCCTGTTAGGATGACATTCCTCAAAGCCCTGGTAACCTAAGTGACAAATGAAACGCAAACATAGATAAGTTGATTAAGACAAGAGCACACTTCCTGCAATTAGTAATCAAACACATCAACTGTAGTGTAGCCTTAGCCACACTCCCCTTTGCTGTTTTCTTTTTCTTTTAGTGCCTGCACTCGATGACATACTTATGAAAAAGCATATTTTCATCATACGAGTCAACATCACTTTAACCTACTCAATTCTCTGAGTAGTTTATATTATGACACCTGAATAACATTTTATGTGCACCAAAATTGAATCACATGAAGGGAACTGCATGCGTGTAAGTATGTAAAGTCCAGGAAATGGTTGTAGCTTTTCTGATTAGATATTGATTTATTTATTTTATTTGTACTGGGGAGTGAACCCAGGAGCATTCTACCTCTGAAGTATACCCCTAGCCTCCCCTTCCCCACCCCAACCCCATTTTTTTAAATTATTTCTTTTGAAGAAGGCTCTTGCCAAGTTATAGAGGCTGGTCTCAAACCTGTGATCTTCCTGTCTCAGCCTCCTAAGTACTGGGATTACAGGCATGTGCCACCATATCCAGCTTGATTTATTTTATTTGGGGTGGGGGTACCGGCCGTAGAAACCAGGGGCAACCTACCTCTGAGCTACACACCCCACCAGCTTTATTTATTTTATTTTTATTTATTTATTTATTGTTGTTGTACCAGGGATTGAACACAGGGAAATTCTACCGCCGAGCTACATCCCCAGCCCTATTTTTTATTCTTTATTTTGAAACAGGGTATCACTGAGTTGCAGATGGCCTCACTAAGTAGCTGAGGCTGGCCATGAACCTGAGATTCTCCTGTCTCAGCCTCCCAAGTAATGGGATTACAAGCATGCGCCACCAAGCCTGGCTTATTTTTTATTTTGAAACGGTCTCTCTGAGTTGCTATCTCACTAAGTTGTTGAGACTGTCCTTGAGCCTGTGATCCTCCTATCTCAGCCTCCCAAATACTAGGATTACAGGCATGTGCCACCAAATGCTGCAGAAAGATTTAAGGCTGACAGGGCACAAGTCATTTAAGAAGTTTAACAATTAGGTTTCTCTTTGTTTATCTAGACATGCATATGCAAGGACCATATTAATATTAATAGTGGCAAAGGGTTCTATCAAGGTTTTACATAACTATATTACTTCAAAGGATTCCACAAAGATGGAGAGTAGCACTGGGAAAATAAGGACATACAACTGTTATGAAATAAATAATCTTATAAAGCCCAAGTTATTCACATAAACAGTACCACAAACTGTAAGCAAACTAACAATTCTTCTATAGATATTTCCATCCTAAGACTGTTTTAACAAGTTTTATTTAAAACACCTTCTTCCTAAAACTAGAAACTTGAGTTCTGTGGATGACTGCCCCAAGCATCCCAGCTCTGGGTAGAAAAAATGAATGACTTGGTACAAGTAGGACCAAGAGTCAGTACCTAGTCCTAGTGCTGAGGACAGAGTTAGAAACTTCCAAGTGTAGTATCTTTTGGAAGCAGAGTACACTATGTTCCAGAGCAGAGCCAATATATCTTAGACATTTACCCCATAGCACAAATCAACTTTCACTTTTATCTTTTTGGACAATTGACCAGTTTGGGCCACCTTTACAATTAACTCAGGTCACTTCTTAGTCATTTGCCCACAGGATGGGGTGGGGGGGCATTTATTTGGTCTTTAATGTTAATCCTGAAATCAATAGAAAAGTTATAAGTTTTGAAAAAGAAATACTAATCATACTTCTTCTATCAGTTCTCTTCAGATTAACTCAGCGAACAGGTGGACAAATTATTTCCCTGGAGACTAAGCGAAAGACAGATGAAGAAAACAGATCTGGGCAAGTACAGAAAACTAACGCCCAACTGAAGTTTTGAAACTTATTTGCAAGAATTTATTGATGCAAATAAAAAAAAAGAAAAAGAAGCTGAAATATGCTCAGGCTGTCGTCTTATTCCCACTGACAGGGATTGAGTGACGTCATCACAAATCTTCCTCTGTCAAGCATTTGCAAGAATATTAGGAACTGCCGAGCCTGTGTGAACCTAAAAACATCAGAAAGGAAAAGACTGGCATGCATTTGTTTTGCTGATAAAAAGCCAGCGAGAATTGGGTTGAACACTCAGCTCGGGCTCAACAGGCCAAGCCAGGTTTCACTCCACAGGTGTCTGTCCCGCATGCCAGCTGCCGGAATGTCCCCACACAGGGAACCGAGCAGGGCAGCCCAGCCCAGAGCGCTCACATCTACTTTCTGGGTCATCAAAGTTTGTCTTTGCTTTCATTTACCACAGGGGGAAAAAGTCAGGGGGAAAAAAAAAGTCTGGCTTGGGAAAAGAGAGAGTAGCCTGCTGGAAGCAATTTGGGAAAAAAATTCCTATCAACAGAGGACACCGTGGGTGCAGTTCACATACCTCCACCAACAAGAAAGCACTGCAGCCTTGGCGTTCATTTACTTCTCAGAAACTGCCCTCTGCTCACTCAGGAACAAACTTTCCCTGTCTCACAGCCACACCCCCACCCAGAGCAGGAGAGACACTCACCGAACAGTGACAGGACCCCACAGGCGGTCCAGACGACCAGCGACAGTCCCACGCTGCCCGTGTTCTGCAGCACACCCTTGGGAGAGATGAAGATCCCCGCGCCTATGATGGTGCCGATGATGATGGAGATGCCCCTCAGCAGGGTGATCTTCTGCTTCAACACCACCTTCTCCTGCTCACGAGGCTCGCTGCCCCCCACCGAGGGCAGCCTGCCCATCACATTGCCCTGCAGGTAACCTCCTTTGGAGATGGTGGCCACGACAGGCTTTCTGACCATAGTTGTGACCCACGAGGGGGGAAAAATAAAACAGGGGAAATAAAAACCAAAACTTTGAACTTTAGAAGTCTCTTGGTGTGACTGATCGGCCGCTTCCTCTGTGCTGGCAGCGTGTCTCAGCGCTAGCGTGTGCACAGGTACAAACTCAAAGGTATATTTTCTCCTTCCCAGCTATCTAATTACTCCTCGGAGCACCTGTGTGCTCAGGGTGCCCCCCACCTCCTCCGGCTACCACTGTGGCCGCAGCGGCAGCGGCTCTGCAGCCCTATCATTACAAACCAGCTCCGCTTCCTCATGGGCCGGTATTTAAGCTACCGCCTGTCACACCAATTTACTCCAGCTACATGATGATGCAAATTCTCCAGGTTTGCATCAGCCACAGAGAAGGCTCCAGCATTACTCAGCTTTTTTTTTTTTTTTTTTCTTTTTTCAAACAGTAGCAGCATGTTGCTTAACTGACTTAAGCTTTTTCCGAGAACAAAGCCCATGCTGGAAAGGGATCTTAACCAATCCAGAAGAAGTCAATTCGGAATAGACCTTCCCAGAGACTTAAAGTAACTCCTCCTGCGGGACAAAAACCCTTCGAGGGAAGGGAAAATGCAAAATGAAACAGGAAACGATCACTTCGTCTTAAAGAGTTTCTTTCAGGAGTTTATTGAACGCGCCTGTAAAGAATGTTTTACACACAACTATTTTGCTGAGAGGAAGTACCTCACAGCCGCATTGTTTATAACGACCTAATTTAACTTTCACAATTTACATCCTACTTATTTTTTTATTTTGTGTTTCCTAGCAACACAGTCAAATCTAGTATTTACAAAGCTAGAAAGATCCCACGCTCCAGCGCTACTGCTACAGACGTTAACAACTGCAAGTCTCACTTAACATTGAAAGACAAAATTATTTCCTAAGACCCACAGGAAACTGGTATTTAAAAATCAGCATCGGAGTGTGACGAGTTTAAAAATCACAGTGACTCCAGAAAATAGTCATTTTCGGATTCTCATCAGCACTGGGTGATTTCCCACAGTCAGTAGAAGATACATATTCTCCATGTGCATGTTGTTCCATCAAGTTACCAAAAGAATACTACTTTGGAAATTAAGCAATAATTATCTCATAAGAACATGCATGGAAAAAATTCAGGAAGAGGAGTACACAGAATAATAGTTATAGAAGGCAGTAATATTGCGTATGATTTTTTTTCTGGATGTGTGAACTGTTGTGATGATTACAAATTTAAAATGCATTAAAATCAATGGGTACGAAGTGACAGATACGAGCGAGAAGTTCTGGTGTGTAATTGCACAATTGTGTGACTATAAATAACAATAATGCACTGAACATTTCAAAAAGCTAGAAGAAAGAATTTTGAAAGTTTTCACCATAAAGAAATGATAGATGTTCACGTCGGGCGTGGTGGCGCACGCTTGTAATCCCAGTATTTTGGGAGGCAGAGACCGGAGGATCTGGGTTCGCAGCCAGCCTCAGTTCTCAGTTCTCTCCCTGTCTCTCTTTCTCTCTCTCTCTCTCTCTCTCTCTCTCTCTCTCTCTCTGTCTCTCTCTACTTAGTGAGGCCCTCTGCAACTTCGTAAGATGCGGTTTCAAAATAAAGCATAAAAAATAGGGCCGGGGGCGTAGCGCGGAGGTAGAACGCCCCTGCGTTCAATCCCCAGTACTGCAAAAAAAAAAAATGTTTCTGAACAAAAACAACAAATCTATGAGTGAGAGGAAGGACGGGGCTGGAGTTGGGTGGGGGAGAAAGGGGCTTCAGAATGACACAAGACTGAAATAGCCATTAGAGAAGTAGGCTGAATAGTCAAAAGAAAGTGAAGGATCATGTTTTCTCTCAGATGTAGGTAGGAAATAATCATGTTTTCTCTTATAGATAGGAGTAATCAGGATACAGGAGGGACTTTAGATAACAGAGGAGAAACCCAGGTGGAGCTAGGGAGGTGGTCCAAGGAAGGTTGTTGTTGGTGGGGGAGGATGAATTAACGAAGGAGGCACTTCCATTGACATTGTGTTTACACAGTGCCTATCTCAAGGCCAATCTCAGTATCATGTATGGGGAAGGGGAGGGTGTGGGGCAGTAGCCTGGGGGAAACCCACCAAGTGCTGTGTGCCTGTATGCCCTTATCACTCTGAACTACATTATGATGTGAGACTACCATGCCCCAATAAAAGTATATTTAAAAAAAGAAAAGTAGGTTGAAAAGTCACAGCCGCTTTCTGTTAATACCTGGGAAAATTACACCACATCAATGCTCTAACATCCAAATAACTGAGGCTACACAGTTTCTTTTTGCATTAGCTATCTACAGTCTGCCTGATTTGCTTTGGATATATCAAGTCAAGGTTTTTATAAAGTCAAAATTAATACATTCTCTCAGCTGGTCCATCTTCCAAAAAAAAAAAAATTAAAATGGAGCTGGACCTAGTGGTACATGCCTGGAATCCCAGAACTTGGGAGCCGGGCGTGGTAGCACATGCTTGTAATCCCAGTACTTGGGAAGCTGAGACTGGAGGATTAAGGTTCTCAGCCAGCCTCAGCTACTTAGTGAGGCCCTCCGCAACTTAGTGAGACCCAGTTTCAAAATAAAGGATAAAAAATAGGGCCGGGGGTGTAGCTCAGAGGTAGAATGTCCTGGGTTCAATCCCCGGTACCACACACACAAAAAAAAAAGAACTTGGGAGGCTGAGACTGGAGGATCACAGGTTCAAGGTCAATGCACCTTAATTTACTAAGACTCTGTTTAAAAATAAAAGAAAAAAAAATGGGCAGGGGGTATAGCTCAATGGTAGAGCACCCCTGGGTTCAATCCTCAGTACAATAGATAGATGGATAGATAGATGAGATAGATAGATGATAGATGGATAGATAGATGTTTTCCTTGTTCAGTCTTTCAAAATTCCTAAAAAAGGAAACTAGTGAAGACTCCCCCACTTTCAATTCTCCTCCTGCTCCTTACATATCCTCCACTCACACCACTTTCCTGATTAATGACCTTAAGGGGGATAAAAGAAGCTTTCATTTCTCAAAAAGGGGAATATATCATCCTTGAAGAAATAAGAGTAAAAGGTAAGATTCGGGACAATTTTCTCTAACACAGTGCCACACTTCAATTTTCAATTTTGTTAGAAATTACAAGGCTAATAAGTCTAAACAAGACTCTTCTTAGGAAGTTAAATTCTAAAGGAGGAAAAAAAATGTTCCTTCAATGTTAAATAACATTCTCCTTTGTAGTATTTAAAATATATATTTAAATATTTATTTAAATAATTAAATATTTAAGTATTTAAAAATATATATATATTTAATAACAATTCTCCTTTGTGGTATTTAAAATATATATGTATATATATTTAAAATATATACTTAAATTTTCATTTAGATAATTATTTAAGTATTTAAATATATATATTTAATAACAATTCTCCTTTGTGGTATTTAAAATATATATATATTTAATATAAAAATATATATATTGTAAATATATATATTTGTAAAGGCAGTGTGGTTGGGGACATAAATATATATTTGTGATATATATATTTGTGAAGAAAATATTATATATTTGTTGGATATATATATATTTGTGAAGAAAAGTTGTTGAAGTTAGACTAATGGCCAACAAGAGTGTACTATCATGTAAGACACAGTGACCCTCAAAGTTTCTGCAAAACTGCACAGAGCTACCAAACACACCAAGAGATTTCCTCTAACCACCCAGAAATTTAAAAAAAAAACACGCTACAAAGAAAATGTTGAGTTGCCTTTAATGCTAACAATCCCTTTTAATCACCAATCCTAAACTTGTAAACTAAGATTTAGATGGCCTTCAGATTTCTGTGCATCACAGAAATGCATTTGAAGCCAATAAGTTTATATTCTCTGCTCTGGGCCTTATTTTAAATATCCCTGTCAAACTAAGAGACTATTCACTAATTATTTTAGTGCTTAATGTGCACAAGCAATGGTCTCAGATCCCTAAAAGCATCTCACGGATGAAAGAGACATGATATACTGTGGCAACGGCCACTTTGTAGGGACAATTTCTATCCAATGGTTATAAATATGGGCATACCTGGCCAAAAATAATCATCTCTCTGGTTGCAGTTTATTGGAATGTGACCTGAGCTAATGTCTTTCTTTTTTTGGGGGGGGGGGTACTGGAGATTGAACCCAGGGGCATGCTACCTCCGAGCTACACCCCCAGCCCTGTTTTTTATTCTTTATTTTGAAACAGGGTCTCACTAAGTTGCAGAGGGCCTCACTAAGTAGCCGAGGCTGGCCACGAACCCGGATTCTCTGGTCTCAGCCTCCCAAGTTCTGGGATTACAAGTGTGCGCCACCACACCCTTTTGAGCTGATGTATTTCTAAAGAGAATTAGAATTGTCTTTTCTCATCCATTGGGAGGAGGAACTATGTGACCCTGGGACCACTGGCAGCCATGTCCCCAACCACACTGCCCAGATCCTCATGGAACAACAGAGAATATGCGAAATGAGAGATATTTACAAAGTCCAAGGATGGATGGTCAAGCCAGATTGGCTCTGGATCCTGAAAGTCTTCCTTTGATCCTACAAGCTCCCTACTTTCCTTTCTTGGTACACTGCTTCGTACCATGCACACACACATCAGGTATACACGGAGGGTGGGGTGCAATGTGAATGGCACATCATCAGAGCGTGTAGAAGTAGCTGCCCCACATGACAGCCATTAGCCACACGTGGTCATCAGTACTTGAAGTGTGGTTAGGATTTGAAACTCTATGAAATAACTTCCTTAAGACAGGGATCATTTCTTTCATGAACATTTGGTAGGTCTTGCCTGTATAACAGATGGGACCTAGTTCTGATTCGCTTTGTTAGAGTCAAGATATCCCATTTTCAGATAATTTCTTTTTTCAGTGCTGGGGATTGAATCCAGAAGTATTCTCTCTCTGAGCTACACCCCCAGCCCTCCCTATTTTATTTATTTTATTTTTTGGTTGGAAACAAGGTCTCACTAGGTTGTTGAGGTCCTCGCTAAGTTGCTAAGGCTGGCTTTGAACCTGGGCTTCTCCAGTCTCATCCTCCCAAGCACTAGAATTATAGGCATGTGTCACCACGCAGGGCTCTGAGAAGTTTTGGTTTTGTTTTGTTTGTTGTTATTCTTTTGGTACTGGGGATTGTAAATACCCAGGGGCATTTCACCTCCGACCTATATCCCCAACCCTTTTCATTTTTTTATTTTGAAACAGTGTCTCACTAAATTGCTGAGGGTGGCCTCAAACTCACAATCCTCTTGTCTCGGCCTCCCAGGAACTGGGATTACAGGCGTGTAAGAAGTTATTTTTAAAAAATGAATAAAAGGAAAATTAGCCAACTCATTTCTGTGAATCTAATGCAGAAGTTTCATAGTGTTTCTGTAAAAAGCCAGGCAGTAAATATTTTAGGCTTTAAGGTCTCTGTCCAGTGCGCGCGCGCGTGCGTGCGTGTGTGTGCGTGTGTGTGTGTGTGTGTGTGTGTGTGTGTGTGTGTTACAATGCTTTAAAAAAGTGAAAAACATTCTTGTATTCTGTGTAGTTTGCTAACCTTCTGTGTAGTAGTTTCTTAATTGCAGTTGGAATAAAGCAATGCAAAGTCATTGCAATGGCTTATGATAGGGATTTTTGTAAATAGTTGTATTAGAGCACAGCCACGCATATTTATTTATTTATTGTCTCTGTCTGCTTTCATAAAACAACAGCAGAGTTGAGTAGTTGCGATAGAGACTGAATGGCCCACAAAGTAGAAAATATTTACTCTCTCCTCTTCATGGGAAAAGTGTGCTAACCCTGGCTGAAGAGAACATATAGGAGCTGGTGACCCTTTAGCTTTGATTTTCTTTCTTACTAATAACTCCAGACTCTGGGCATTTGAGATTGTTATTCCATCCACCTGAAACTCGATTCCCTTCAAACCCACATGCTTTATTCTCTCACCTCTTATACTAAAGTCTGTCACATTGGCAATTACTCTAAAAAGCCATTATCTATTAATTTCTTCTGCTCTCATTAGGTTGTAAGCTCCCTGATCTGAGATTCCATTTTTATTTGTACATTCTAAAATGTCTAGCCCATGGTCTGTTACAGAGTAGTAAGTACTGAATGTATTTTATGATCATTAACTCTTAAGTTGTCGGGAGCCATTTCTTTGGCTTCAGGCTCATAGATGCAAATACAACCTTGAAGTATAAGCTTTGCCAAACAGGACGATTAAGACTTGTTGTTAAGAGTGCTATGCATTTCTATAGCTGAAGGTTATCTGAGGAGAGACTTGACGGTTCTCCCATCCAGGAGTGAGAGGAACCCTCACCCACCCAAGGGCACATGACTCCCAGGTGCAGGTGGAGGAGGGAGGTGGTCTGGAGAGATCAGGTTAGCAGAAAGGGGTGTTGACATTGTATGGTGGAGGGGACTTTGGATCTATTTCTGGTGTTCTAAAAGGATATATAAAGACTGGGATGAATAAAGTCGCGGCTGCTGCAGTATTAACTGAGAGCCTTCAACCTCAAGCTTGTGTCCATGTGTGATTAATCCCGACACCCTCCGCAGATACTCGGGCCAGGCTGCGCGGGCGCGGCACTAAGTAATATAAACAAGACTACTATATCTATAATGGGGGGGAGAAGTGAATTGGGGGCAGGGAGAAAAAAGTGAGAGAATGAAATCATCATCTTTCAAAGTAGAAGGTTGATAGATGGCACACGAAACTAGAACTATCAAATAACAATGGAGACAGATTTGAAAGCAAAGAACAGGAGAAAGATCAGATCAGGAAGGAAAAGTGTTGAGCCTAGGGAGCAAGGATAGGGAGTCCTGGAGAGATAGAGAGGGATTTTTTTTTTTTTTTTGGTGGTACTGGAGATTGAACCCCAGTAGGGACATTCTACCTCTAATCTATACCCCCAGCCTTTTTTTTTAATTTATTAATTTATTTTGTTTTGAAACAGGAGTTTGCTAGGTTGCTAAGAGTCTTACTAAGTTGCTGAGGCTGATCTTAAACCTACAATCCTCCTGTCTCAGCCTCCCAAGTACTGGGATTATAGTTGTGCGCCACCGTACCTGGCCAGAGAGGGATATTAAAAACAGGAGGACATTGGTTCACTTTATAAATCCTGTAGAATAATTTATTTTCTTACTTTTTTTTTTTGGCGGTACTGGGGATTGAACCCAGGGGCATTCTACCTCCCCGCTACACCCCCAGCCCTATTTTTTTATGCTTTATTTTGAAACCGGGTCTCACGAAGTTGCGGAGGGCCTCACTAGGTAGAGAGAGAGAGAGAGAGAGAGAGAC
>PVJS01006478.1:0-59676 GCA_004027185.1 Glis glis | reverse complement strand
CTCAGAGGTAGAATACCCCTGGGTTCAATCCCCAGTAAAACACACACACACACACACACACACACACACACACACACACCCTACTATGCTGACATTAAATTAAGTCCACCTCATTTGGCAAAAAAAGTAATAATGTGTACTTTTCTTACCATTTCCAATGAGTAGAAAAGCAATTTTAATTATCCAAGGTGAGCCAGATTTTGAAGACTTACCCAAAGCCTAGGGAATAATGCTGATCCTTGAACATACTACTTCTAGGTCAGAGCCAATGGACAAAGTGCCTGGAAGACATCGAGTGACGTTTGGATTAAGAGTTGAGGAATGCTGCTGGAAAGTGTTTACCCAGATAACACACTGGGCTTGGACAGGATGTTAATGGATTTGCATATATATATATATATATATCTTTAAATGATACAATTTTATTGACACTGAAGACTAATGTGACTTGGGACAGGCTCCCAAAATTAATAAAGACCTGCTTGCTCTTCATTTCTAAAAAAAAAAATCTCATTAGGAAAAAAAAGTCAAAAAGATAATTTACTTGAATATCTCATCGTATGTAAGTAATACAAACATCCAGAGGGAAGGCATTTAAAAAGCCATTCATAGTGATATAAAATTTTTCCTTCAACCTAAAAATAACTTTCTTCATTTCTTTCTAAAATTTTTTCTACCATCACCACTAGAAAACCTTATGCTTCACAGCAAACCATTGTCTCTCGTATACCAAGCCCCTCCTGTGCCCAAGACTGAGAACAGTCCTTAGGTTTGTGCTGGCAGCCAGGCCTCGCTCTCCCTTCTGAGGCATCAGCCCCAGAGAGGCCCGCTGCTGCAATCAGCTCTTCACTTGCAGGCTGGTTGGATAGCAGAGAAATCATTGTGGCTAAAAATGTAAACAATCAGTAGTCTTCCTGTATAAAAATGGTTCTCATTTTGAAACCATCTTTACAAGATAGGAGGTATTTAAGACAGAGCACAGAGCAAAATAAGAAACACAGTCTCTTGGAAAATTCTCATGTACCAGTTAGATCATCTAGTCCTACCCAGGCACAAGCAAATAGGGCAGCCTTGTGCTGCAGTCACTTATTTTGCTAGTAACCAAAACTCTTCTAATAGAAATCTGTGCAATAAAGTCTTTATTTTTCAAAATCTGAATTATTCATTAAATCTCTTATGTATATATGAGTGTGTGTGTGTGTGTGTGTGTGTGTTTAGCTCGTGTATAGGTATTGGTCATTCATGTAATTTATATAGACTTGCTGAATTATTCAGAAATACAAAAATAAATCCAGAGTGAAATGTAAAATAACACAGGGGCTAACCCACACACAGTTCATTTTATCCAGGCTAATAAAAAGTTTGTTTTGTATTAGTGTTTTGCTTTTTTAATTGTCAAGTTAAAATTCACTAAAGCTGCCTAAAGGCTATCGTCCAAATGAGCATGGTTAGAAAGACAGCTAAAAATTTGTCATAGCTTGGTAATAAATAATCAATTGTCTAAAGATGTCTTGGAGTAATGAAAACTCATTATGATAACATTTATAAGGTTGTATTAGAAATGTAGTTTAAACTCATGAAAACCAAGCAAGCAAGTACACATGAGATGAGAACGGAGGTTCAACCACAGCATGTAATAGACTTTGATTCTACACAGTTCTTTGTCGAAAATACTGTAGCTGCAATCAGCCCTATTTAAAATGCAACTGTCCTTTTGCATCCCCATTTAACTAAATTCTCATAATAATTATGTTAATGAAATGGAACAAGAACGGAGGTTTCAGTTATAATAAAAAATGTCTCATTCAAGCATTTAACATCTTGCCATTGGGACATTTTACAGGTTTTAAACAACTATCCAATTAGTTTCTATTTTAATTTATATAGTTCTGTCAATCACCATGGTTTTAGTCTAGAGGCAGCCAAAGTTCTTCCAGTTCCCTTAAAAGGTATACCTGATGGAGCATATTTTTACTTTACGTTCAAAGTAACACCCATAGAGGTGCATTGACAAGCACTCAGCATTCTTCACTGAAATGTGGATTTCAAGGCACTCTGCCTACTTCCAACTTTACCCATCAGGAATGTTGGGAAACCCATGCCTTCTCTTTTACTACATAAGCTGTGTGGTTTAGGATCAGACAAATATACTGCAATAGGCAAAGTCACAATGGACTTTTGTCAAATCAAGTTTCAGCCAGCCCACCTGACCAAATTGTGTCAATAAAACTGGCAGAGGCTAATATTTTGTCTTTAGATTCAATTTGCAATTCCCAATCCACTTCTTTATTTAACTTTGACTTAGGAAAGAAAAGCCTGCATGCAATACCAATCCATCTTAATGTGGTAGTTCTTTGTTCAAGTAGATTTTACAAAAAGAATTTTAAAAAATCTTTATTAGAATTGCATGTACCATGGTTTTTATACATTATTGGTTTTATAGTTGTTTTGAATATTACTCTCTCTTATTAAATTGTGCTAAAACTTATATATGTAAAAGGTGGTAGTTTCATTCTTAAAATTAAATATGGGCGGTAGGGTGGTGGTGCACACCTGTAATCCCAGTACTTGGGAAGCTGAGACTGGAGAATCTCAGGTTTACAGGTAGCCTCAGCAACTTAGTGAGGCCCTCTGCAATGTAGTGAGACCCTGTTTCAAAATAAAAAAATAAAATAGGGCTGAGAGTATAGCTCAGAGGTAGAATGTCTTTGTGTTTAATCCCCAGTACCACACAAAAAAATTAAATATGGGTATCCATTAAAAAGAGCTTATTTTAAAAGATTTGGTTTTGCTTTCAGGTAACATTCTTTTCTTTCTTTTTTTCTTCCTTTACTACATTCCCTTACATTTAATTTCAGAAATATGTCTAACTCTTCTGATTTGAGGTTATATATTTATTTATTTAATGAATTGATTGTAACTGTGTTTTATCAGTGAATAAGTATATGTAGGTATTAGCATAATGTATATAGCTTAAAATTGAATCTCCATTTGTAAAGGTTCTATTGTGTTTATTTTATAGAAAACTAACTATGTATGCTAAGAAATAATATTTAAAAGAGGAAATCATATTCAGGTTATGGAGGAACATCTAAATCCCACATTTTCTACTTTCCCCAAACTCCAGAACCACATGACCCTTTCTTTCTTGGTACAGAAATCTAACACAAAGTCAGCTGCACTGAAAGAAAATTCTGATTGCACTCAACTTCCTGCAATACTGCCAGTTCATGAAAATAGATTGCCTACCCTTAAATTTTTTAATTAATTTTAAAACTACCAATGTAAATTACAAAAGAATGAACTATATGAGACTGTAAGTCTTTTCCACATTTCATAGCCCCAACTCTGTTTTCATTCAGTTCCTATTAAGGCACATCTCATTCAACTAGCTCCATCTCTCATTCTGATCTCAATGCCATGGCATACATAGCACAGCAGGGATGAGCACATAAACCTGCAGCAGACTCCCTAGACTTTGGTCCAGGATAATAATGAACCAGCGGTGAGCAGTCATGAAATTTGGTCTTTCAGTCAGTTACAAGTGCACTATGGTGACCATCTAGTCTACATTTCACTATCTTCTCCAGAGTACTATCAAAAATATCTTTGTCATATTTTTTGTTGAAATTCAGATATGCTACTTTTATAGCATTTCTGACTCTTCCTATCTAAAAGGATTGTTTTAAAAAGTAGTTGATAATTTGATATTTCTTGATGTTCATTCATCTTACTTTGAAATGATTACTGTTTGCTATTTGAAAGCTCACATGACATTTTATAATAATTTACTTCAGAATTTTTTCATAACTTTAAACTCACTGAAATGCTGTTTTATTATATTATTCTTCTAAAAAATCACTGCTCTATCTTAATTTGGCTCACCTTTCTCATAATTGCATGCCTTTATGGCAAAAAGGAAGAGAAATATACTGCAATAGACAAAGTTCAGTGAAATCGCTAAGTTTAAGCCTTGGGATACAGTAATTCCCAAAGTAAGAAATGGTCTGAATGGGAACAGAAACAAAAAGAAAAAATAAGAGGTTGACAAGTTCTGGCATTTTAATACCAAATATGGTAAGCTTTGTTAGCCACTTTGCAAAGCTTTAATTGAATTCATCTAGAGTATCACAATGCCTACATTTTGACAGATTTATATGCAAAGCGTTATACAAGTGTAATCTATCCTACCTACACACCTACATTTTTTCCTTTATATACACTGGAAAAATAAATGATATAATGGGATTAAAATATCAGTCTATTGTGAAGGAAATTAAAGACTGGAGGAAACAGAATCTATTCACATCTGATATTTTTGTCGTTGCTATTATAATTATTGAAAACAAAACTGTTAAAAGAAAACAATATCAGAGTTAGTATACTTACCCTACGTACATATCTTTCTGGATATCATAGTATAGAGGAGTTCAGAAGAAATGTAATGAGCACTCATGAATATATATTCCACATAAGAAATGACAGCCTTTTACTAAAAACAAATTATTCTCCACAGAACTTATAATACTTCATTTTAGATATCAGAATACTTGAACTTTTTTCAGATAAAGTGTTTCTAATGAGAGAATGTGCTGTAGTACTGTGCATGTGTTCTCATACTTAAACAGATTTTCTTATTTTAGAATATGTTTTGGAAGCCTATTTGACATTGATATATTTTAACATATGAATTTGAGGAACAATATATATGTATTTATGTAATTTATATATTTAAAAGTACTTACAATATTTTACGAATGTATTAAGTTATACAAACTGGAAAACACCAATACTCATATCCATAGCCCTATTTTTTGGTCCCTAAACTACTCATTTCTGTTACCCATTTACTTTATTCCATTTTCATTTGTTTGTTTAAAACTTGAATGCATATAATGTGAAAAGCCTTCTGTTGGTTTCTAAAGAGTGCTAATACTAAAAGAAAAAATATACCATCTTTACCTCAACTTTTCCTAATTCTATCAGAATTTATATCAATAGAAAAACAAATACATGGTCCAAAGGTCATCTCACAATATGATACAGAGATCACATGTGCCAGGTACACGGAAAGCACAGTGGAATACATGGCCGCTTGCCAGGTGGGGACAATTAGATAAGAAAAAGAACTGCCAACATTTTTGAGGGCCTATCACTACTTTTTCACATTCTTCAATGATGGATCCCTTTACTATTACATGATCCATCATCTCCTAACTGATGTTGCAAATTTGTGTCTGCTTCCTTAGGTCATCAGTAACACTGACATATTACTATTAATAATTATAAAGAGTGCAGAAAGTGCTTAACTTACAGTGAGTTGTAACTTGCAAACTTGGGAGAATATGTATGCTCGGTTATATTAATTCAGTGCACTAAATACTATACTTTCTTCTTTTAGAATTAAATGAGGTGATAAGATAAAATTAAAATATCATGAGAATAAACTTGCAGTTGAGATTTTCAAAACAGCAAGTAGCCATTCATTTCACTCCTCTTAGCTAGTTATGTTTACTTTTCTTAAAGTTCATTTTTATAACAACATGGGCCAGTACTTTTTCAAAAATATACTCCTTCCAGTACTTTTTAAAATTTGTTTCTGGTGAGCTTGGATGTGGGCAAAGCTACTCCATTATTGAAGACTTACTGCGATGAAGTCCTTCTTAGTTCTGTTAGCATGAAATAAAGAACTTGCCTTAGTCCAGTTGAGCTTACTTGTATTCATACTCTGTAGCATCCTTGTGCATCAGCCTCAGGGCATCGAGCCAAAGGAAGAAATGGATTTTTGATTGGGTAAGTGTTATAGTTCATGAGTATAATGCCATGCTTCTGTGACTTGGGTTTTTAAATTTTTTGGTAGTATATGATAGTAAACACTCAAATGTTATGATGTAGGCTTTGCAGTCCTCAGCACAAGACAACTCAAGCAAACAAAAGACATCATAACTCACAAGTATTATATCTTACCCATAAATTCAGCAGAAGCTATGAATGACAGTGAGGAACTGACCCCCATCCATCTCCTCACTGCCATTCAGCACTCAGGAAGTCTATGAGCAAAGAAGAAAGCATGATTTATGGTACGTTGCAAGAGACCATACTTGCATATTGCTGTGTGTGGAGCAGAGATCAATTCATGGCTTACAAATTTGTCACAGGATAGTGCATCTTCCAGTCTGCCACCTTCAAATTAGGTGTCATGATGAGAGAAAAAATATGGTGGTTCTTTAGGAAAAAAAATTTCACATTTTGATTAGACTACAAAATAATGTGGGACAGTGAAAGAGAGGACACTGGAGTTCTTATTTGATCACAGCTTTCAATTTAAGACCTAGGAGATAGAAACAGAGAGCAAATAGGTACAAAGGCACAGAGGAGTCCTGATGACCAGAATGAAAATGGTGTCTGAGATTTTAGTGTACAAAAAACAAAACTGATCATCAACAGGGGACTGTTCTCCTTCTATACGCTGACTACAGTGTGAATATTGTGAAGGATATCAGTTTGTAGCTTTACTATTCAAATAAATTTGTGATGATATTACTATTCTGTGAACATTGATTTAAAAAAATCTTAATTTATGCACCTTATGTTTTATTTTATGATTGGATAGTAAGACAGATTAGGGACACATGATCAAATAGTGAGCAATGCTATTTCTTCCTCCGTAAACATCTAATTTATTTTTATTTGAAGCTTTAGGCTTAAAGTCTATCTTGAACTTGTGAATTGGGCAACTAAATAATTAAAGCTCTTCTGACTAACACAAACATTATTCTGCAGATCTGCCTTTAAAGAACTTTCCAGAAGCTTTGTGGATTTGATTTGCATTCATTCCAGTTGCTAACATCAGTACCTCATGAGAGAGTCAGCAGATGCGAGCATTGCCTTCAGATTTCTCCTACTTCAGACAAAGAGCAAAAGAACCATATTATGTATGATATTGTGTATAATAATTAAGAGTACATTTTGACAAGTGATAAGTACCTAGATAGCAGTATGATTGTTATGGGTTGGATATAGAATGTCCCCCGGAAGAGTTCATGTATTGGCAAATGTTCAGAGGTTACATAATTGAAATCTGAGGATTCTAATCTCATATATGGACAAATCCATTGATGAGTTAATATATTTAATGGGTGGTGGTGTAGTCAGATAGGGTGTGGCTAGAGGATATAGGTCACTGGGGTGTGGCCTTGGGGATTATATATGTCCCTCACCCTCTGCTCTTAGGCTCTCTCTACTTCCTACTGCCATGCTCTGATCTCTGCAAATGTGACCTGGCCTAACATGGACTGAAACCTCTGAAACCCCAGAACTGTGAGCAAATAAATCTTCCTTCCTCTAAGTTGTGGTCATCAGATGTTTGGGATCACAGCAGTGAGAATGCTGACTGAAACAATGAGTAAATTTCTTATTGGATTTTATATGTATTCTTAAACTCAGCATGTCCAAATCTAAATCCTTCATATAACATAGTTCAGTTGATTACCATCCTTTAGCCCCATTCCTCTAATGGTTTCTATTCTATTTTTGTGAGCTCCTTTTTTATTCCATTTTTTTCTCTAGCTTCCACGTATGAGAAAGAATATATAACCCTTGACTTTTTCACTTAGCATGATGTTCTGCAGTTCTATCTATTAATCTTGATTCTAAAATTGCCTCTAGTCAATCTCTATAAAAGTCATCTCTAGGTCCCCATTGTTTATATCAATATCTGCAATCTCTTTGGCATCTTCTTCTCCATCACCACGTACCACTACACTTCCCAATTCCTACTAATCATACCTCCGAAGTAAATTTCAAGCACATCCAATTCTTTTCATTACCACTATCCCTAGCACAAGCCACTTCCATCTCTTTCCACCCCTATAGTGACAGCCACTAAATAGGTCTCACCATTTCTACTCTTCATCCCAATGATCTCTTTATTTATCTATTTTATTTTATTTATTTATTTTTATTGATGCATTGTAATCATACATCTTGATGGGTTTCTGGGTGATAGAAGTATGCATGCACACATCGTTCAATTAGCCCTCCTCCAATTCCCATGTCCATTCTCTCCCCTTTCCCTTCTTCTCCTGCTCAATATAGTAGTTGACTTTGATATATTTGTGTATGTACATCCTGAGCATTGGGGTGTTTCCCTCTTCCCCCTTCTCATCTCCCTCAGTTAGGTCACCTTCTTTACTCATCTGAGGTTTTTTCCACCTTTGTCTGGAGTCCTTCCTACACCCTATTCTCCCTAGCTCCTGCATATTAGGGAGAGCATCTGACTTTTCACTTTGTGTGACTGACTAATCTCACTAAGCAAAATGTTCTCTAATTCCATCCATTTCCCTGCAAATGACATAATTTTGTTCTTCTTGAAGATTGAGTACAATTCCATTGTGTACATATCACATAGTTTTGTAATCCATTCATCTGTTGATGGACATCTTGGCTGGTTCCAAAGTTTGGAATTGTGAATTTTGTAGCTATAAACATAGATATGCATGCATTAGACTGGTAGTTTGGTTTCAGTTCTTTTGAGTAGATGCCTAGAAGTGGTATTGCTGGGTCATAAGGTATGTTCATTCCTAATCTTCTGAGGATCCTCCACAATGCTTTCCAAAGTTGTTACACTAATTTGCAATCCCAGCAACAGTGTATTAGAGTTCCTACTTCTCCACATCCTCACCAGCATTTTTTATTATTTGTTTTTAATGATTGCCTTCTAATTGGGGTTAGGTGAAGTCTCAGGGTAGTTTTGATTGCACCTCTCTGATTGCTAATGATGCTGAACAGTTTTCATACATGTATTTGCCCTTTGTATTTCTTCTTTTGTGAAGTGCCTATTTAGTTCACTTGCCCATTTTTTTATTGGGTTGTTTGTGTTATTAGCAGCATGTCTCTTGAGTTCTCTATATATCCTAGATATTAGTCCTCTATCAGAGGAGTAGCTGACAAAAAACTTCTTCCATTCTGTCAGCTCTCCAATGAGGTTCTTGATAGTTTCCTCTACTGTGCAGAAGCTCTTCAGTTTAATGCAATCCCACATATTGATCCTCTTTTTAATGTCTTGTGCCTTTGGGGTCTTGTTGACAAAGTTTTTTCCTGTGCCTATATGTTGAAGAGTTGGACCTATTCCCTCTTCAAGTAGCTGCAAGGTCTCTGGTCTAATTTCCAGGTCCTTGATCCATCTTGAATTGACTTTTGTGCATGGTGAGAAAGTGGGGTTTATTTCCATTGTTCTGCATGTGGTTAAACAGTTTTGCCAACACCATTTGTTGAAGAGGCTATCTTTTTTCCAATGTATGTTTTTGGCCCCTTTGTAAAAAATCAATTGGCTGAAAGTGTGCGGATTTGTTGCTAAGCATTTTATTCTGCTACATTGGTCTACATGTCTGCTTTTGTGCCAATACCATGCTGTTTTTATTACTATGACTCTGTAGTATAGTTTGAAGTCAGGTATTGTGATGGCTCCTGCATGGCTTTTGTTGCTGAGAACTATTTTGGCTAATCTTGGTTTTTTGTTGTTCCAAATGAATTTAAGGACAGATTTTTCTATGTCTGTGAAGAATGACCTTGGTAAATGAATGGGTATTGCATTGAATCATGGAAGAATGGCCATTTGGATGATATTTATTCTACCTATCCAAGAGCATGGGAGGTCATTCCATCTACTAAGTTCTTCTTCAATTTCTTTTTCAATGTTTTATAATTATCCTTGTAGAGGTCTTTTACCTCCTTGGTTAGGCTTATTCCTAAGTATTTTATTGTTTGGGGAGATATCATGAGTGGAAATGTTTTCTGGATTTCTTTTTCAGTGGATTTATTGTTGACATATAGAAAAGCTTCTAATTTTTAAAGATTGATTTTAGAAGTGCCATACCTAGGAACGGCAGCGGCACCATCTTGGCTGGACCACACTGGCCACTACTGGCTCTGTGGCTTCCACACATCACCAGCAAAGAAGCCAGAGACATGTTGTAAGTTCAACTGCAGATCAGCAGAGATGAAGGCAAGCAGTGGCTCGCACCACACTCAAAAGAGAGCAAACGGCAGTGGTGACAGCGGCTGCAGTGGCACCATCTTGGAATGACTTTACCGGTGGCTACCAGCATTGTGGCTTCCACACAAGACCAATGGAGGTGCCAGTGACCTGTTGTGAATCCAACTGCAGAATAGCAGCAGTGAAGGTGAGCAGCGACTCGCTCCACGCGTGACACAAACCTGAACTGCTGCATCGGCAGAAGCAGCAGTGGTGTCATCTTGGTCAGACTGCACCAGTGGCTACTGGCATTGCGGCTTCTTCAGGCCACCAACAAAGAAGCCAGGGACCTGTTGTAAAACCAGCAACTGCAGAGCATCAGCAACAAAAGCGAGCAGCATTTCTATCCACACTTGGCAGAGTCCCCAGTGCCTGGAGGCCTGACCAGAACCTGCAGCAGCAGCTGAGCCCACCCCTCCCCTAGAGAAGCACTAAAGGACACCAAATGTCAACAAGCCGCCCCAGTGGGAGACCACCCAGCATGGCCACAGGGACTCATGGGGTCTGAGACAGTGCAAGATTGCCCCAGCGGAGGTGGGAATGGGGTCTACTGTGGGACATGGTAGATGCGTGGATAAGAGGACAGTCCCTGGTGACATTGTAGGTGGGACAGACTTGCAGCCCGCAGGTTGCAGTCCCTTACAGAGTCTCTGGGGATCTCCATAGGACATACAGCGGTGGTACCTGAGGAAAATTGGACCAAACCAGCCCTCTCTGCAGAAAACATGGAGTTCTGTGTTTGCACAGAATTGGGTCAAAACAACATTCACCGCTTATTTAAGCAAAGAGAGACACAAGCCTTGGGCCCCCTGCTGGTGACACCTGCCATAGGGGTAGACAGAGAGAGACATAGGGTCAACCCAAGTGGAGACCGCGGAGACCCACACTTGCAGTGAGAGGGGCAGTAGCAGCACTGGTCGCCTGCACAGGTAGTGACAGACACCAGGCAAGGATCCCAATCACTGAAGGAGACCAAGAATTGGGCCTGCAAATGGACATTATTCCAAGTAAGTGAGAATAACCATTCAGAAAAGGCTATTCACCTTTAAGGCTCACTTAGTATCAACTATCTACCTCAAGAATAAGAAACTATAAAGAGAGAGAGATTAGACACAGGAAACCTACAGAGTGTGAGAGAGAGCTACCAAAAGCAACAAAGGTATACACATAGGAAACCTGAAATCATGAAAAGGAAGAATAGCAAAGAAACAATGAGCTCCCACAATCCCACAAAAATAGAACCCACCAACACAGAAGTGCAAAGATTGCCAGAAGGACAATTCAGAACTTTAAGTAGAAATGATACAAGATTTCCTAAAAGAATTCAGACAAAGCCTGAAAGGAATGTAGGAACAAATAAACAAAGAATCAGACACCCTGAACAGTAATCAAAAAGAAGCTCTGAAGAAGGTGAAGGATGCAATAATTGAAGTGAAGGCATCAATACAGACCATTGAGAATAGACTAGACCACATGGAAAACAGAATCTCACTCTTAGAAGATGACCTCTCCAAAACAAACACTACCTCAAAAAGAAATTAAAACTCAAAATGTTAGGAATTAAAACCCATCTCTCAATAATCACACTGAATATGAATGGCCTCAACTCCCCCATCAAAAGACATAAGGTGGCAAAATGGATTAAAAATCACAATCCATCTATATGCTGCCTGCAAGAAACACACCTTAAAAGTAAAGGTATGCACAAACTAAAGGTGAAGGGATGGAACAAAGTAATCCACGCTAACACAACTCAAAAACAAGTAGGAGTACCATTATGACATCAGACAAACTAGACTTCAAACCTAAACTTATCAGATGAGACAAAGACGGTCATTTCTGACTGGTAAAAGGAAAATCCAGCAAGAGGATATAAAAGATCAACATTTATGCCCCAAACATAGGTGCAACCACTTTCATAAAAGAAACTTCATGTCATTAAATCACACATAGATCCCAATACAATAATGTTGGGAGACTTCAACACACCTTTCACACCCCTAGATTGATCTTCAAGACAAAAGGTCAGTAAAGATGTCTCAGACCTAAGGAACACCATAAACCGAATGGACCTACTCGACACATACAGAATATTCCACCCAACTACAACTGAATTCACATTTTTTCACCTGCTCAGGGAACCTTCTCTAAAATAGGCCATATCCTAGGCCACAAAGTGAGTACTAGTAAGTTAAAAAAATGTGATATAATCCCCTGCGTCTTTTCTGACCATAATGGAATGAAACTAGAAATCAACTATAAGAAGACCCAGAGAAACCTCATAAACATGTGGAGACTGAACACCACACTGCTGTATGAGGAATGGGTCAGAGAAGAAATAAAGGGAGAAATTAAGAAATTCCAAGAAACAAACAAAAACAGAGACACAACATCTTAAAATCTCTGGGACATCCTGAAGGCAGTATTGAGAGGAAAATTCATAGCACTGAGTGCCCACATAAGAACAGAAAATCACCTAATAAATAACCTAATGACACACCTCAAAGCCCTTGAAAAACATTAACAGCCTAACCCCAATGCCAGTAGAAGAGAGGAAATTAGTAAAATCAGAGCAGAAATCAATGACTTAGAGAATAAAAAAATACAAAAAATCAAAACCAAAAGCTGGTTCCTTGAAAAAATAAACAAGATAGATAAACCAATAGCCAACCCAACCAAAAGAAAGAGAAAATCAACCAAATTACTAAAATAAGAGATGAAAAAGTGCTATTACCACTGACAGCACAGAAATCCAGAGGATTATCAGAAAGTACTTTGAAAAACCATACTCCAACAAAATTGAAAACCTAGAAGAAATTGACATATTTCTAGACACGTAAAACGTTCCTAAATTGAATCAAGAAGATACAGAAAGCCAGGAGTAGTGGCGTACACTTGTAATCACAGTACTTTGGGAGGCGGAGACCAGAGGATCCGAGTTCGTGGCCAACCTCAGCTCTCTTTATCTCTATCTCTCTCCCTGTCTCTCTGTCTCTCTCTCTCCCTGTCTCTCTCTCTCTACTTAGTGAGGCCCTCCGCAACTTCGTGAGACCCGGTTTCAAAATAAAGTATTAAAAATAGGGCCGGGGGTGTAGCGTGGAGGTAGAATGCCCCTGGGTTCAATCCCCAGTACCGCAAAAAAAAAGAAGATATAGAAAATTTAAATTGACCAATCCAATTAAAGAGATTAAAGCAGCAATAAAGAGCTTACCATCAAATAAAAGCCCAGGTCCAGATGGGTTCCCAGGTGAATTTTATAAAATCTTTATAGATGAACTAATCTCAATACTCTTCAATCTATTCCATGAAATAGAAAGAAACAGAGGTCTCCCAAATATATTCTATGAAGCTAACGTCACATTAATACCAAAACCAAATAAAGACAGCTCAAGAAAAGAAAACTACAGACCACTATCATTGATGAACTAAGACACAAAACTTCTAAACAAAATACTAGCAACGCGCATTCAAAACCACATCATGAGAATCATACATCATGACCAAGTCAGAGTCATCCCAGGGATGAAGGCTGGTTCAACATATGAAAAACAATCCATGTAATCCACCACATAAACAGAACTAAAGACAAAAATCACATGATCATTTCAATAGATGCTGAAAAAGCATTTGACAAAATCCAACACCCATTCATTATAAGAACACTGCAGAGAATCGGAATAGAAGGAACATACCTCAACATCATAAAGGCAATATACAATAGGTCCACAGTCAACATCATACTGAATGGGGAAAAACTTTTAGAGTTCCCCTTAAAAGCAGGAACAAGACAAGGATGTGCGCTGTCACCACTCCTTTTCAATATAGTACTTGAGACTCTAGCCAGAGCAATAAGGTAAGAGAAGGAAATAAAAGGAGTACAAATAGGAAAAGAGGAACTGAAACTATCTCTATTTACAGATGACATGATATTATACTTAGAAGATCCAACAAACTCAACTAAAAGGCTCATAGAACTGATCAACAAATTCAGCAAAGTGTCTGGATACAAAATCAATCTTAAAAAAACAGAAGCTTTTCTGTATGCCAACCATAAATCCACTGCAAAAGAGATCTAGAAGACATTTCCACTCATGATATCCCCCAAAACAATGAAATAGTTGGAAATAAACCTAACCAAAGAGGTAAAAGACCTCTACAAGGAAAATTATAAAACACTGAAAAAAGAAATTGAAGAAGCTCTTAGAAGATGAAAAGATCTCCCATGCTCTTGGGTATGCAGAATAAATATCACCAAAATGGGCCTTCTTCCAAAAGTGGTCTACAGATTCAATGCAATACCCATTAAATTACCAAAGTCACTCTTCACTGACATAGAAAAGTCTGTCCTTAAATTCATTTGTAACAACAAAAACCCAGAATAGCCAGAGTAGTTCTCAGCAACAAGAACCATGCAGGAGGCATCACAATACCTGACTTCAAACTACACTACAAAGCCATAGTAATAAAAACAGCATGGTATTGGCACAAAAGCAGACACATAGACAAATGGAGCAGAATAGAAAACTCCGAAAAAAACCCACACACCTACAGCCAATTGATTTTTGACAAAGTGGCTAAACACATCCCCTGGAAAAAAAGATAACCTCTTCAACAAATGGTGCTGGCAAAACTGGCTAACCATATGCAGAAAATTGAAATAAACCCCACTTTCTCACCTTGTACAAGAGTCAATTCAAGATGGATCAAAGACCTGGAAATTAGACCAGAGACCTTGCAGCTACTTGAAGAGAGCATAGGTCCAACACTTCAACACATAGGCACAGGTAAAGACTTCCTCAACAAGACCCCAAAGGCACAGGAAACTAAAATGAGGATGAATACATGGGATTGCATTAAACTGAAGATTTTTTGTGCAGCAAAGGAAACAATCAAGTACCTCAACAGAGAGCCAACAGAATGAGAGATTTTTGCCAGCTACTCCTCTGATAAAGTACTAATATCTAGAATACACAGAGAACTTAAAAAAAATCACCACTAAGAAAACAAATAATCCAATCAAATAACGGGCAACTGAACTAAATAGACACTTCACAGAAGAAGAAATACAAATGGCCAATAAATATATGAAAAAGTGGTCAACATCATTAGCAATCAGAGAGATGCAAATCAAAATCACCCTGAGATTTCACCTAACCCTAATTAGAATGGCAATCATTATAAACATAAACAACAAATGCTGGTGAGGATGTGGAGAAGTAGGAACTCTACTACACTCTTGGTGGGATTGCAAATTAGTGCAACCACTTTGGAAAACAGTGTGGAGGATCCTCAGAAGAATGGGAATGAACCTACCATATGACCCAGCAATACCACTTCTAGGCATCTACCCAAAAGAACTGAAATCAAACTACCAGATTATGCATGTGTATCTATGTTTATAGCTGCACAATTCACAATTCCCAAACTTTGGAACCAGCCAAGATGTCCGTCAACAGAAGAATGGATTACAAGACTATCAGATATGTACACAATGGAATTTTATGCAGCCAGAAAGAACAAAACTGCATCATTTGCAGGGAAATGGAGGGAACTGGAGAACATTATGCTAGGTGAGATTAGTTAGTGACAACGAGTGAAAAGTCATATGTTCACCTAATATGTGGAAGCTAGGGAGAATGGGACTTAGAAGGGACTCCAAACAAAGGAGAAAACTTTAGTTGAGCAAAGAAGGTGACCTAACTGAGGAGATGGGAGGGGGGAAGTGGGAAATACACTAATGCACACAATGTATATACACAAATTTATCAGAGTCAATCACTATGCTGATCATGGAAAGGAGTGAAGGGGAAGGGAATAGGGTAGGATTTGAGGGAGGGCTAAATGAGCAATGTGTGCATGCATGCTTCTATACCCTGACACTTATCAAAATGTATAACTACAATGCACCAATAAATGAAATGAAATAAAAAATAAATAAGTAAAGATTGATTTTGTATCCACTTTGCTGAATTTGTTGATCAGTTCTATAAGTCTTTTTGTTGAGTTTGTTGGTTTTTCTAAGCATAATATCATATCATTTGTTTTTAAGGGGAACTCTCAAAGTTTTTCCCCATTCAGTATGATGTTGGCTGTGGGCCTATTGTATATTGCCTTTATGATGTTGAGGTATGGTCCTTCTATTCTGATTTTTGCAGTGTTCTTATGATGAATGGTGTTGGATTTTGTCAAATGCTTTTTTAGCATCTATTGAAATGATCATGTGATTTTTGTCTTTAGTTCTGTTTATGTGGTGGATTACATGGATTGTTTTTCATATGTTGAACCAGCCTCGCATCCCTGGAATGAACCCAACTTGTTCATAGTGTATGATTTTCTTGATGTAGCTTTGAATGCATGTTGTTAGTATTTTCGTTAGAAGTTTTGCATCTACAGTCATCCACGATATTGGTCTGTAATTTTCTTTTCTTCAGTTCTCTTCATTTGTTTTTGGTATTAATGTGATGTTGGCTTCATAGAATGTATTTGGGAGAGTCCTGTTTCTTTTTATTTTATGGAATAGATTGAGGAATATTGGGATTAGTTCTTCTGTAAAGGTTTTATAGAATTCACCTGGGAAACCATCTGGACCTGGGCTTTTCTTTGATGGTAGGCTCTTTATTGCTGCTTCAATCTCTTTGATTGCTATTGGTCTATTTAAATTTTCTGTGTCTTCTTGATTCAACTTAGGAGGGTTGTACATGTCTAGAAATATGTCAATATCTTCTAGGTTTTCCATTTTGTTGGAGTATAGGTTTTCAAAGTAGTTTCTGATAATCCTCTGGGTTTCCGTGCTGTCAGTGGTAATATCACCTTTTTCATCTCTTATTTTATTAATTTGGGTTGATTCTCTTTTTCTATTGGTTAGGTTGGCTAGTGGTTTATCTATCTTGTTTATTTTTTCAAGGAACCAGCTTTTGGTTTTGTTGATTTTTTTGTATTTTTATTTTCTAATTCATTGATTACTGCTGTGATTTTAATAATTTCCTGTCTTCTACGGACTTTGGGATTAGACTGTTCCTGTTTTTCAAGGGCTTTGAGGTGTGTCATTAGGTTATTTATTTGGTGATTTTCTGTTCTTCTTATGTGAACACACAGTGCTATGAATTTTCCTCTCAATACTGCCTTCAGGATGTCCCAGAGATTTTTATATGTTTTATCTCTGTTTTCATTTGTTTCCTGGAATTTCCTAATTTCTCCCCTTTTTATTTCTACTGTGACCAATTCCTCATTCAGTAGTGTGGTGTTCAGTTTCCGTGTGTTTATGAGGTTTCTCTGGATCTTCTTATAGTTGATTTCTAGTTTCATTTCATTATGGTCTGAAATGGGGATTATGTCACATTTTTTGAACTTGCTAGTACTCACTTTGTGGCCTAGGATATGGCCTATTTTAGAGAAGTTTCCATGAGCAGTTGAAAAAATTTGCACTTGGCTGTAGTTGGATGGAATATTCTGTACGTGTCTAGTAGTTCCATTTGTTTTATTGTGTTCCTTAGGTGTGAGGCATCTTTACAGACCTTCTTTCTTGAATATTGATCTAGTGGTTTAATAAATTTGTTGAAGTCTCCCAATATTATTATATTGGGATCTATGTGTGACTTAATGTCATGAACAGTTTCTTTTATGAAAGTGGTTGCATCTATGTTTGGGGCATAAATGTTGACTATTTTATATCCTCTTGCTGGTAAAAGGATTGTTCCTTTTCCCAGTAAGAAATGACCTTCTTTGTCTCTTGTGTCTTCTGATAAGTTTAGTTTTGAAGTCTAATTTGTCTGATATCATAGTTGCTACTCCTGCTTGTTTTCAAGTTTCATTAGTGTGAATTACCTTGCTCTATCCCTCCATCCCTTCACCTTTAGTTTATGAATATCTTTACTTGTAAGGTGTGTTTCTTGCAGGCAGCCTACAGATGGATTGTGATTTTTAGTCTATTTTTCTGCCTTATGTCTTTTGATTAGGGACTCGAGGCCATTTATATTCAGCATGATTATTGAGAGATGAGTTTTAATTTCTAACATTTTGAGTTTTAATTTATGTTTGAGGTAGTGTTTGTTCTTTGCCTAATTGTTTGTTTGATGGAAATCATTGCTTCTCTCATTCTCGCATTTCTTTATTATTTCTTCTTTGTAATTAATCCCTATGAGTATTTTCTCTAGTGCTGGTTTTGAAGACATAAAGTTTTTCAGCTTCTGTTTGTCATGGAAGGTTTTTATTTCCCCATCAAATTTGATAGATATCTTTGCTGGGTAGATAAATCTTGGCTGAAATTTGTTTTCTTCCAGAGTTTGGAATATGTTACTCCAGGTCCTCCTGGCTTTCATGACTTGGTTTGGAAAGTCAGAAGTGATTCTTATTGGTTTGCCTCTGAATTTTACTTGGTCTTTTATTCTCATTGCCTTTAAGATTCTCTCCTTGGACTCTGCATTAGTCAATTTGATTATAATGTGGCGTGGTGAACCTCTTCTCTGATCTTGTCTATTAGGGGTTCTATGTTTCCTGTACCTGTGTGTCGACTGCTTTTTCTGTTTGGAAAATTTTCTAATATTACTTCTCTGAAAAGATTATTGATTCCTTTGGTTTCAGCTTTTATTCCCTTTTCTATGCCTATTATTCTTAGGTTTGCTCTTTTAAGATTGGCCAAGATCTCTTCAATGTCCAAATCATGCTGTCTAATTGTTTTCTCTAAATTATATTCTATGGGTTCATTTTTGGAGAGGTCATCTTCTAAGAGTGAGGTTCTGTTTTCCATGTATTCTAGTCTATTGTTGGTAGTTTGTATTGATGCCTTCATTTCAATTATTTCATCCTTCACTTCCTTCAGAGCTTCTTTTAGATTCCTGTTCAGAGTGTCAGATTCTTTATTTGTTCCTTCATTTCTTTCAGGCTCTCTCTGAATTCTTTTCAGATATCCTGTATCATTTCTACTACTGAAGTTCTGAGTTGTCCTTCTGGCAATCTTTGCAATTCTGTGTTGGTGAGTTCTGTTGTTGTGGGATTGTGGGAGCTCATTGTTTCTTGGTTATTCTTCCTTCTCATGATTTCAGGTTTCTCAAGTTTATATCTTTGTTGCTTTTGGTAGCTCTCTCTCTCTCTCACTCTGTAGGTTTCCTATGTCTAATCTCTCTCCCTTTATTATATCTTATTCTGGAGGTAGATATTTGCTACTAGGTGAGCCTTAAAGGTGAATAGCCTTTACTGAATGGTTATTCTCACTTGCTCAGTATAATGCCCATTTGCACACCCAATTCTTGGTCTCCTTCAGTGATTGGGACCCTTGCCTGGTGCCTCTCACTACCTGTGCAGGTGACCAGTGCCGCTATTGCGCTATTGTCGGGTCCATGTTCTCCATTTGGGCTCTCCCTATGTCTCTCGCTGTCTATACATATGGTGGGTGTCACCAGTGGGGAGCTCTAGGCTTGTGTCTCTCTTTGCCTACAGAATCCATGGATGTTGCTTTGACCTGACTTTGTGCAAACACTGAATTCCATGTTTTCCACAGAGTGGGCTGGGTTGGTCTAATTTTTCCCCAGGTACCATGACTGTGTGTCTTGTGGAGATCCTTGGGAACCCTGAAAGGGTGCTGAGACCTGTGGGCTGTAGATCTGTCCTGCCCAATGTCGCCGGAGTCTGTCTATCTGCGCTTCTACTGTGTCCCACAGCAGACCCCACTCCCACCTCCATGGGGGGTGATCCACAAAATCTCAGACCCTGGGAGTCTATTGCTTGCCAAGCGAGTCCCTATGGCCACTTTGGGTGGTCTCCCCCTGGGACGGCTCATTGAATTATGTTCTCATTGAGTGCTGCTCTTAATCTCTGAGTAAGTGGGTGGGCTCAGCCGTACTGCCACAGGTTCTGGTCAAGCCTCTAGGCACTTGGGTTTCTGCCAAGCGTGGAGTGAATTGTTGCTTGCTTTCATTGCTGATGATCTGCAGTTGCTGGTTTTACACACAGGTTGCTGGTTTCTTTGTTAGTGGCCTGCAGAAGCCACAATTCCAGTAGCTGCTGATGTACTTCGACCAAGATGGCACCACTGTTGCTCCCCAATGATCTCTTTAAAAAGAAAATCCAGTGGGTCGTGGTAGCACATGACTGTGATACTAATACTTAGGAGGCTGAGACAGGAGGATCATACATTCTGGGCCAGCCTCAGCAACTTAGCAAGACCCTGTTTCAAAACAAAACTTAAAAATGGCTGGGGGTGTAGGCGGGAGATAGAATATCCCTGGGTTCAATCTCCAGTATAAAAAAAAATTAATCAAATTGTTTTGTTCCCATTCCATAAAGTCCTCAATATTTCTCAATTTCAGATAAGAATAAACTGTAAATCCTTACTGTAGCATATAAAGTTTTTCAATTTCTGGCTTCTAAGTCCATCGTCAGCTCTAACACACATGGCACCTCTTCTCTCCCTTACTATGCTTTGGCATCCGGTTCTTTTTTTCAATCCCATGACTGTTTTCTCCTCTTTACTTGTGCTGTTCTCTGTACTCAGAACCTCTCCACCCCACACCCTGTACCTGAGTACCTAGTCTTCATCTTTTAGGCATTAATTCTTCACTCCTTATTCCTTGAGTGTACTCTCTGATGTATTTCTCATAGCATCCTATATCTTTATAGTACAAATTTGTAATTTTTAGTTTTGTGCATGTTTACTATTACTTTGACTGCTTGATTATAGACCTAGTTAAGTTAGAGATTTTTTATTCACTGCTGTACATCCTACATGCTGCGCAGCTCCTGATATAGAATCTGCACTCAATACTTGTATGGTCGTTGTGAGTATCCAATATAATTAAATGTGCAAAACAGGACTATTTCTCTCTCTCTCTCTCTCTCTCTCTCTCTCTCATACTGGAGACAGAACCCAGGGGCATTCTACCTCTGAGATACAACTCCAACCCTATTTTTTTATTTTTTATTTTGAAACAGGGTATTGCTAAGTTGCTGAGACTGGCCTCAAACAAGTAATCCTATTGTCTCAGCCCCCCAAGTACTGGGATTACAGCTTTATTTCCTTTAATAAGTACAACCATCATTCTGAGCTTCCACTCGAGTGGACTGATAGGAATTTAAATACAAACATTATAGGATGCTCTTCTCCTCAAAGGGTTATATTGGAACTCAGTTGTGAGTCCCCAGTGGGAAAGATCCATTATTCTTAAGCCTCATGGTTCACCAGTGATAACTGCATGGTTTAAGAGCATGAAGACCCTTGAAGTCTGACGGCACTCTGTCTCTGTGCCATGTGTGACAAATGACAGTTTTAGTCAATACTGAAGAGTTGCCAGGGTGCAGTGTTGCAGGTGCTGATTTCCCAGGGTATCACCAGAAGGCAAAATATAGATTGTTCTCTACTCACAAGCTCATCTCCCCTTCCTAATATAATAAAAATAACTGGGGCCACCTCCATGTACATCAAACCTCACCCCCTTGTTGCCCTCAAAGACGTTTTCCAGGTAAACAAGGTCTGGGTAGGCTGCCTGAGAGGGAACTCTGAATCCTCCCCTTTCTACTAGATATACAGCTTAAGCCACTCTAGATATAAGCCACTCTGAACCTCAGTCCTCTCATCTCTAAAATGGGGTGACAATAGTACCTACCTTGTGGGATATTAGAAGATTAAACTAATACATATAAATGACTCAGCAAAGAGTCTTAGTCTTAATGCACACACAATAGATGTTAGTTTTTATTAGTATTATAGGAACAATCCAGACAACATTTGCTTTTGACTAAGTAATGAAAACTTCACCTGAGACAAGAAGTCTTCTCTACCAAAATATATGCTACAGAGTAAGACTTGTGTGCCTGTTCCACCATATCCCTGACATCTACAACAATTCTGATCCTATATAAGAGACTCCATAAATACTTGTTGAGAAGCTCATTAAAAATCACTGCCTAAGCTGGGTATGGTGGTGCACACCTATTATCCTAGTACTTGGGAGGCAGAGACAGGAGGATCGCATTTTCAAGGCCAGCTTCAGCAACTTAGTGAGACCCTGAGCAACTTAGCAAGCCCTATTTCAAAATTATAGAAGGGCTGGGGGTTTAGCTTGGAGGTAGAATGCCCCTAGGTTCAATCCCTAATACTAAAACAACAACAAAATCACTGTCTAGTTCCAGTCATATTAGTTGACGGGGAGCAGCCAGATGCCAACCTTGGAGTAAGTAAAGCAGAGATGGCCGTCTCCCAGGCCTATAGGAGACTGTCCTGCTGTGTGGGTGGGGCAAGGCAGCTGTAGCAGCAAGCAGAACTCTCACAGAACTCCCTGCCAGCAGAGAGAGAAGATGTCACCTTGCAAGGGCAAGGACAGAAGAATCAATGTGAGATTGAAAGTGCCAGGGCTTCAGATGGGGCCTGCATGGCCATGTCTGGCACGTCCAGGTGGGGCCTGTGTGTTGCTGTGTGCCGTGCATTGCATTCCCACAATAGTACCCACGGTGGGGTCACTGTGAGCATGAGATGAGTGCACACACATCAAGGCTCCTGGAAGACAGCCTGGAAACCAGCAAGTTAGTAGTGGTCAGGGCACCCCGACACAGCCCTCTGTACACCCTGGTTCCAACAAGGGGATCGAACCTGTCTCATTAATGATTGGAGCCTCAACTCCTTGTGTGTGCACCACCTGAAGTCTAGCAGGTGCTCGGTAATTACTTGTTTAATTAATAAGCAGGAGGGGAGTAGAGCTGGGGACAGAAAACAAGGTATGGGCTGGCTCATGAGGGAATGTTCAACATGCAAAGGAGACAGAGGGTAAATGAATGCATTTGGGACTGGGAACCGCATGAGATAAGGTGGGTCAGAAAGAGACAAGCACAGGTTGAGAAGGAAAAAGGAGAGGCAGGTGCCAGGAGGTAGCCGGCTTTGCATGCATGTGCATTTCTTTGTTGCTAAATGTATGTTTTTCTCTATCCAATTAATTTGTTAACCCTACTGAGGAAAAAGAACCTTGTTAAGCAGTCGACCAAGGAGTTTCAGCACACTTAATTATGTAACTCGGCTCCTCGTCATTTCGTCTACTCTGATTGAACATTACCATGTACCAAGCTGTTCCTTTCTAAGTATTCTTATTTGTTCTTACCAGGAGCAGGTGATGAGCATGAATACTGATGCCACAATCTTCATTACAGAGAAACTCTAATGACACTTTCAAGGGACAGGAAAAGCGCAGACAGATTTGTTTTTGCCAAGCTAATTGTCATCATTTTGAATTTGTCAATGCTTGAAATATTTCTGTACAGTTTGAATGTTTCAACAATGAAAAGGTAATAATAGTTTGTGAAACCAAAAAAAATATTTTGAAACTCTTCATGATAACAAACATAATGTCCACATCTACCAACATAAAATTTTTATTTCTATTTTATATTATACATATGTTCTAAATCTTTTTGCAAGCAAATGAGAACTATTTCTACAAATAAATATTATTAGTGATGTTATTAGTGATGTTTTACCAAGAAATGCCTTTTTATCTTGTCAAAAACATTTATATATTTTATTATTGGCTGGTAATTAAAACTGCACTTAATTTATTAAGTTTTCCTTTAAATGGGGGGGGAGAAAAACTGAACTGGGAAAGCCTATCTTATTGTCATAAAAGTGTCCCCCCCCCAATCCTCCTTCCCAGACTGCCAAGGTACTCTGTATCTCTCTGAGTACATTCCTTATTTTTCATGTTGTATTTCAGTTTATATATGTGGCTTATTTTCCCAATAAGCTAGTTCCCATGAAAGGGATTCATGTTTTATAGGTCATTATGATATAGCACATGAAGAAAAAAGCTCTTGAATAAATTAAAAATATTCTTACAAATATAGGACTTGAATTTATAATGTGCATTATAATAGAAATCCATTATGGATTATTCTTCGGGTTTCCAAACAAAAATACATAGACCAGATATAAGAAATATAAATATATAGTTTATATTTATAAATATATACATATATTGGAAATATATGTATATTGAAATATATGTATATTGAAAATATATGTATATATATTGAAAATATATGTATATATTTTACTCTGCCTTCTGAATATCTCTTTATTCTGATATCCTAAGCATCTTTGCTCATGGTTGGAGCTTAAAAGAAGTGTTTTAGAGTAGTGGCCAAGAAGAAAATAAAGTTTAATTTTTGTCCTTTCTTTTTTCCTTATCATGTGCTGCTTTTAAAACTTGACTGAAAAAAATGATTTTTTTCTTTGCAATTACAAACTCTGTGTTTACTTGTTTATTCCCTAGAAGAGAAGCTGTTGCCATGCCAGGAACAGTATTCCCCAGCTTCGCTGTGTGTGGGTGCAGCCGTTTTACTAATGCTGCAGCGTGTGACTGCAAGTGCGTGTGTCCTGGGAGTTAATGCCAGGATGCCTGCTCCTTGGTGCCTTCCATTCTGCAGCATGACTGGAGACTGTATTTCAAGTGGCACATTCTGTGAGACAGAAGGGTCTCAGGTCTCTCTGTGACTGCTTGCTCCAGAGCTCCCCCTGAGAGCCATCCCATCATAAGGCCCATGTTGCATTTATTGTGATTGCTACCACTTAAGGTTCTTTGTGACTACAGCTTGCCTTACTCAGCCCAGTGAACTTGCCTGGAGACTTAGGAATGTGTTCAGATACCATATCATTAGTATCATACAGAAGAGGACTTGATGTGACTTGTAGCAAAAATCAGATTCGTTGTGTTGCAAAGTTTTAGTTTGAAATTCTGCTTGAAGAACAAGTACCCTTGGGGGAGTCACTTAATCCCACTTATGCCAGTCCCCTAATGAGCATATTGCAAAAAAAGGCAATAAATGTGCAAGGTCCTCAAAAAATAAAAAAAGCAAAGTGTGACTTAATCTTACAGGTATTGTTATAAAATGAGACAAAAAACAATGCCAGTTGAGTATGCAGGGTAAAAGTGAGTTGTAGTAGTTGCCATCAACAGCAGTGCAGACTCACAGCATTCTTGAACAGACAGAATGAAGCAATACTTCAGTATGGAAACAAATTTTCTTTGGATGCGATTTCTCTAGCCTGAGTCCCATCACTCACTTATCTGCAAATGATTGACTCTTAGAGCTAACTTAACTGTGAATCCAATCAAACTTAAGCTTTGGACAATCTAATGGTTAAGTCACATTTCAAAAGGCAAGTATAATTTGCCAGCTGTGGTAGTGCACACCTGCAATCCCAGTACTTGGGAGGCTGAGATAGGGGGATTGCTGGTTCGAGGTCAGCTTCAGCAACTCAGTGAGACCCTCAGCAAATTAAGACCATGTTTCAATAGAATGTTCCTGGATTCAATCCCCAGTAACTAACACACACACACACACACACACACACACACACACACACACACACAAAGGCAATTATAAGTAATATAAACACATCATGACTTTTTCAGTTGTCATTGGATGGGAATCACATGAAATTGAATTTTTCTGAATTCCTAGAGTTGCAAAGCGTTCCGTCTGTAGCCATGACACCAGCAGCAAGCACATCTGTGTGGTGGTGTAGACAGTCACTTGTGTTTCAAATCCGAACATTCCAGGTCACATATCTTAGCCCATCTAACTCTAAGAGACATGCAGAACTGTCACTGACACAGAAAAAGCTCTGAACCTTATAGTACTTACATGAAAGCAACTTGATAGAAGTCCCCGCAAATTGACAGCAATCCTAAAAGTTTCACATGGCATTACACTAGCACATTACAACACTGAAAGAAATCTTTCTAAAATTCAAATTTTGATCAACCATGCTAGAGGCGAGATTTTTTTCTATTCTCCCTATGGAAAATGATATTTTAAATTATTATAGCATATAGGCAACCAAATACAGAGAAGCAGTTACTAAATGTTTTCTTTCTAGATAATATGCTTTTTATGACATTTGTCAATTTTTAAAAATGTATGTGTCTTGGTTCTCTTTCTTGAAATAATTTTGCATTTTCATGTACAATTTAGAATCTATAATTTTATATTAATTTTCTTAAAGGGAATGTCCAAAATTGAAACACCACAACATCTATTTCACCTCTTATTGGTTCTTTGTTTTCCAGGACAAATTAGAACTTTCTTTTTTTTTTTCGTGTGCATGCGTGTGTGTGTGTGTGTGTGTGTGTGTGTGTGTGTTACTAGGGATTGAACCCAGAGGCATTCTACCTCTGAGCTACATCCCCAGCTATATTTTATTTTGAAACACGGTCTCACTAAGTTGTAGAGAGCCTCACTAAGTTGCTGAGGCTGGCTTCAAACCTGCAATCCTCCTGTCTCAGCCTCCCAAGGACTGGGATTACAGGTATTTACCACAACACCCAGCTCTATTTTACTTTACCCTTTCTAGAAGATTAAAAAAAAATACCCTATGAGGCTTATCTTCCTCAGATGAACTGCTGTTGAAATTTCATTTTCTTAAAAGTATATGTCTTCATTTATTTTATTTTTGATATTTTTATTGGTGCATTGCAACTATACATGGTAGATTTATAGTATTACCTTCAAATATGCACATAATATTATTTGCTCTTTTTCCTTCTCTGTACCTCCCTTTTCCCTCACCTCCCCTTCCCCCCAGCCCCTTCTACTCTACTGGTCTCCCTCCTCCTTTCCATGAGATCCCTTTTCTTTTCTTTTTTTTTTTTCTTCTCTAGTCTCCACATACTAGAGAAAACATGCAGCCCTTGATTTTCTGAGTCTGGCTGATCACAACATGATATTCTACAATTCCATCTATTTTTCTATAAATGACATAATTTTGGTTTTCTTTATGGTTGAGTAAAACTCCATTGTGTGTATACACTACATTTTCTTTATCCATTCATCTATTGATGGACACCTAGATTGGATACATAACTAAGTTTTTGTGAATTGTGCTACTGTAAACATGGATATGCATGTATCACTATAGTATTCTGACTTTAATTCTTTTGGAAAGATACCAAGTAGTGGTATGACTGGGGATATTGTGGATCCATTTCTAGTCTTTTAAGAATACTGATCTCCACAGTGGTTGTAATAATGTGTAAGCAGACATTTCTTTGAATGCAGAAAATAGCTTCTGATTCAAACAATTCATAGTCATAAAATTTGAATTCCAAAATAGAAACATTTACTCATTATAGCCACTAATTTTTCAAACATTTCTGAACTAACCACTGGTTTTACCATTCAAATTAATTCAGACTGCCTCAATGATAGTATGTATGTGAAACAATTTTATTTGAAACTACCAAGATCTGTAGTTAAAGGAATGGATAACTTAAAAAATATGTTTCCCCATTTCCTAAACATGTTATCTTAACTTGAAACAAATAAAGTTGCACTCACTTGCCAAACATCTGATGTAGGGCTGAGGCCCTCTGCATATGTGATTTCTGATTGGCAATAGATATTATCTTTCTGGCATAAACTAGAACCATAATTCTGTATCTATGATTACAAGCTTAGCTTCCTTTAAAGGGGAGCCACTTGAGAAGCAATCTGAATGTGGAATCCATCTGGAGTTTGACATTCCTTCCCTGATCATTTACATATGTCTTGTACGCCCCTAATGATTTTCTTGCCCACTTACTTTAGCAAATCTTTCCAATGCATTTTACTTATTTTTTATAGAAACAACTCTCTTTTCATAATCAATTTTACCACTTACATAATATTTAATGAAGGTATATAATTATGAAATACAACCAGCATAAACCAGTATGGGAACACACTGATTCTTATTAAGCACACTAGTCACCTGGTGGAAATAGAAGAACGTGGGAGTCTTAGAGGAAGTAATCTAGGCGCCATTGCTCTATACCCTTCTATAGACTTTAGTCAGTTTGTTCAGATCAGTGTTTTATATCTCAAGGAAATGAAAGCTTTATTTGATACAGCAAATTGGGTAAATGGAGTAAGAGACTTTCTATTATTTTTTATTTTAGCATTTTATATGGACATAATCAAAAATTTCTGATGGCTTCTGGCTTTATTTCTGTAAACTCCAATTAATTCCCTTGAGCCATTAAGACTTAGTCAGATTTCAGCCTGCATTTTGGATGCTAGGCTGTAGAAAATAAATCAATAGAAAAATACCCCTCGCAGGTTCCACCACCCCTGCAAGAGCTATTGTCCCCTCGTAGGAGGGGAGCACATGCCCGTTTATCTCCTGCAAGGAAGCTGTGTGCCCTAAATTGTTCTATCATTTGTTACTTTTCTGAAATACTCTAGAAATGAAGACTGAAAAAAGTATTTACTTTTTGCCATGGTAATGCGTTTTTCTTCCTTTTTCCTCTATAAAAAGAAGGGAAAACATGTACACATAGTACTAATTAACTATGGAAGATGAATATATTATATTAGACTCTAAACTTCGTAAATAAAACTACAATGTTTTTTGGGGGGGATTACCTAATACCCAGCACCTAAGAGAGTGGCAGTTGTGGGTATCAACATATCTTAGTTGAGTCAGTAAATAAACTGTAAAACTCATTCATTTTTACTTGAAATGAATTTGATAATGAGGAAATAGCCTACAATCAAATTTCCCCCCAAAATTTTGGTCACATTTCAACAAACTGTCAAGTTAAATTTTATATCATTATATATTAATTTTTAAGCTCCCATACTGCATAATGAAAACACTAGATTATATTTTTAATTGCCTGATGGCCTTAGTCAAATGTTTCCATATTTGACAATGCTAATATAAAACTATGCCTTTCAGTAAGACTTATGTGTAATATTTAAAATAACTACTGTAAACTAGAAGGGGCCATTTGCAATTTGAAAGTTTTAGTGATGTTGAATTATTTTATATTTGTAGGAAGAGAGAGAGAACTACATCCTAAGTCCTTTGAAGATTTGTAAATACTTTTAGTTGCTTTGGCTATTGCTTGAATCATAGATTGATGCGGTGTATATGTTATGTGTTATGTTATGTTTCATTATATTACAGGAGAAAGCTTACCTTTAAAGTGACTAGAATTCTACAATGGTTATTAGCTTTCAAGCTGTAGTATAAATATGATTGCTACCCTATAATGTTTGCCCCAGACTGTTGAAGATTGTTTTATCTGCCTTTCTCCTAGGGAGAATTTAACTGATTTGCAAATATGAACATTGGTATCTATCTTCTTTGGCTTTGCTTTTCTCAAGAGAAGATATACCATTGTGAACAAGAGTAGATTAAACTGTGAAACTAAAATGTCATTCCAAATAAACTTTTTACTTCCCTTGTGATAGAAAGTTGCAAATAAGTAACAAATAGCTACAATTCTCCTAGTCTTGAATGAGGAAGAATGGAAAACATAAGAGAAATCCAACTCTGTTTTATGTTTATTCACCTGCACCTCTAACGTTAAGTCTGCTGCAGTTCTGTGTATGTGTCATTTAGCTGTGGAAGGTAAACAAAACATTGCTTAAACTTTAGTCTTTATTGCATAAGCATTATCAATGTCTGTATTCAGTTTTATGGAAATTCTGAGATTGACAAACTAATATATCTAACTATATCTATCTATATTCATTTATTTATTTTGGTACTGGGAATTGAGCCCAGGGAGATTCTACCTCAGAGATGTACCCCCAGCCCTTTTTATTTTTTATTTTGAAACAGGGTCTCGCTAAGTTGCTGAGGGTCTGGCGAAGTTACTGGGCACTGGTCTCAAACCTTCAATCCTCCTGTCTCAGCCTCTCAAATACTGGGATTACAGGAGGCCACCTAATCAGATTTGTATTAGTCATTTTCCCTCCTTTTTTCTGCAGAAACAGTCAACTTTCTTTCTTTTTTTTTTTTTCTCTTTTCCTGCAGTACTAGAGATTGAACACAGGGTCGCACTACACCTGAGCTATACCACCAGCCCTTTTTATTTTTGAAAAAGGGTTTCATTAAATTGCCTGGGCTGTCCTTGAACTTGTGATCCTCCCATTTCAGACAAGAACTGGGATTACAGGTGTATACCACCATGCCTGGCCAACAAACAAATATAAATTTAAAAGTGTATTGGATACTAGAAAACAACATAATTAAAATCCTCCTAGAAGAGTTCAGTAATTAAATGTACTTGAATTTTTTACATTGACATTATGACATGTTAAATAATGCTTTCATATAGCAGTTAAATTCATAAATTAAATAAATATAAGATATAAGTCCTTTTAAAAATGATATCATATGTGTGTTCCTTTTTTTTTTTTTTTTTTGTCCTGGGGATTGAACCAGGGGCATTCTACCTTCAGGCTACACCCCCAGCCCTGTTTTACTTTTTATTTTGAAATAGGGTTTTGCTAAGTTCCTGAGGCTGGCCTAGAACCTGTGATCCTCCTTACTCAGCTTGCCAAGAACTGGGATTACAGGAGTGCTCTACCATATCTAGCTTTGCATTCATTTATTAAAGAACATGACCTGTGCTTCAATGATACTAAAACACAAGCTTCTTTAAAATATTCTTCTAATCAATAAATAATACAGCTAGATTTATTGAAACCCTAAAACATGTTTTCCAAAATGCTATTGTAATAACAGAAAAAGAACAATTAATTTAGAGGAAATCTTTTAGAAAGAATTTGTATATCTCCATTTTTAGAAACATATGTTTGAATCTGTTCCGTCAAACAGAAAGAGTCCATGGATTTTGTTGGCTTTTTAATTGTGGTGACGCTCTGACTTTCCTCATTTATGCTAGAAACCATTATTGCACATAATCAGATTAAACCCAAAGCGGAACAAGCTGAAATCGTCATTAATAATACAACTGATCTTTCATACATTTAAAATGGAAAAAGAAATTTAATCAGGACTACATGTTGGAGGAAAATAATTATTTTACTTTGCCCTATGGGATTTTCATTTTAATTTCTAGGCTTCTAAGAAAATATTTTCCAAAAAGCTTCTATTTTCCCATCCTGATGAAAAATAAGTATTTGTTCATTACAGACAGCACCTTAGTACTGCAATACAGCCCTAAAACTCTATGACTGTGACTATGACTATGGAACAGTCTCCTTACCACACGTAGATATGATACAAATATCAGGGTGATTTAGGATGCAGGCCTTTTTTTAAAATTTTTTAAAATATTCATTTATTGGTGCATTGTAATTACACATTTTGGTACACGTCAGGGTAGCAGCATCATACATGCACACATTGCTCATTTAGCCCTCCCTCCAATCCCACATTATTCCCTCCCCCCAATTTCTCACCTTATCCAAGAGTTAATTCAGGATGTAGACCTTAACGACCAGCATCAACGTCTTCAGCATATGACCTACAATCAACAAGTTTTCATCCTTCTACAGGAAATAATTCAGGGTACCCATCCAATTTTGGTTATAAAACAGAGAAAACTACTTTTAATAGTTGGTGATCAAATAGAATATGTTAACAGGTGTGTGTGTGTTTTGTAAAACAACAAGTATTTTTAGTAGTCTCTTTGTTTATGTATGCAAGTGTTTCTTGTCAGACAAAAATTATAATTTTCAGTAATTATTAGAATCAAAATTGCATCTCTGTTCTACAGCCTGATTCATCATTGGTTCCTTTGTGATTGCTATTTCAGCCATAAGCAATGACTGTAACACTTCCTTCAAATTCCCAAAGAATATTCCTTTTATATTCTCTCCTTTCCTTTTTGTTTGCTACAAAATATCAGTTTGGTGTTATTAGTATTGATAAAAAAAAGTGAATACCAGGAAAATGACTACTTCAGTTTCTGAATGTCGAAGAAACTCTTACCCTAATCTCCATGCAGTGATCAATTGATGACCATATTAGTAATTATAAACTGACTTGCTTAAAAGTTACTTCCAATACTAAAACGATCCATGAGCCTTATGTCAAAGGGTTCAGATATAATCTATTTTTCCTGGGGCTTATAAGTTCACAGTCAAATATTACTGGAAAACCAAGAAATCTTCAGGATATTTTATCAAGTATTATAACCAATATCAATACATTAAAGTCCCTAATAATAAGTGAGTTTTCTTTTTTAATTGTCCCTGTATGAATATAGGTGCATATCCTATGCCAACACATTAACATATTAATGTTTAATATCATTAAGAAATAAATACATTTTAAAATATCCTTAAAATGATCAATGAAAAATATTCTAGGTAGGCTAATTCTTTTCACAAATCATTTATTATAGATTATATTATGCCTGATTTGGCCTCTTATTCTCTCAATGAACATACCAGGGTTTAAAACAATCAAACACTAATAACATTTTATTAGATAATATATTTTTGTGGACTAGAAAGACAGGAAAATAGCATAAATTTGCCCCCCACAACCAGGTTTTTGGGGAAACACTAAGGGATTATTATGGAGATTTGACATTCTGCAATTATGGCAGCTGGCTACACAATTGATGTGAGGCTGCTGTTTCTCTGCCTGGTGTTGGAGACAGAAGTCTTCAGGGCAGGTAGTTGGGAAGTGAACATGAATGAAGAAGGGCAAAACTGGGCCTTTGAGAATGAGCTAGAACCGCCACAGGGACAAACTGAAACCCATGTTCATCTCCCCACATTCAGGCCTTCAACGTCAGGGATGAGGTCCGCTTCAGGAGAAGGTTATACCATCGGATGGAGCTGGACACTCACCTGGCCCAGAGATAGGAGGAACTGAAGGAGGATCTGCAAGGCCTCACAAGGCCTGAGGAGCTGCAAGCCAGCTGAGCCGGCTACAGAAGATAAGCGGCAACATAAGTGAGTGGCAACAGCACCTCATGTCCAGTGCTGAGCTCCAAGCATAGAATATATATGGCTGCAACTTCACATCTACTTTCCAAATCTCACACAATATGTCTCTTGGGGGCCAAACTGTCTGGAACTATGCAGGGAAGAAAATTCTGGAAAGTACAGTAGCAGTTTTGCTAAATCAATATGATGCAAATACCCCAGATATGATGGCTGGGATTTCTTTCAGAATCATCCAGAAGGGAGTAAATTTAGCAGTACTGGCCATGAGCTAATATTGTTTAAGTTGGAAAGTGAACAAAAGGGGCATACACTATTCTATTTACATCTATTTGTAACTTTTAATAGTTAATTTTTTATTTGAGAAGCAAAGAGAGATGGGGAGAAAGAGAAGAGGAGAAAGATAGGTGGAGGCGGAGGAGGAGGAAGGGGGGGAGATAAGAAGGAGGGGGAGGAGGAAGAAGAATAGGAGAAGAAGGAAGAATGTAGAGGAGAGAACCAGGCCTTCAGTACTTGGTACTACCATAAGAATATGAGTAGACAGATGAAACTATCAAGGCAACAGTGGTTTAAACACTTTAAGAGAAAGAAAACAAATATAACAATTTACCAAAAATTTATCGAGTGTTCACTAGGGCGTGGGTATTGGCATTGATACTGCAGAGAATCATACAAAGAAGCAGCTCTACTTCAATGGCCTGAATTATGGTGCTGACATTGGCAAGGGATGGGGCAAGTCAATAAATAAGCTAAATAACAAGACAAGCATGACCACTTCCAAATAACATCCTAACTGAAGTCCTAGCTAGCACAATAAGTGAGGGCAAAGAAACAGAGGCATGTAGGTTGGAAAAGAATAAATAAAACTCTTGCTACTTATAGGCAATGTAATTGCCTTTGTATAAAATCCCAAAGAAACTACAAAAAAACTATTAGAACAAATAAGAGGATTGTGTACCACTGCAGAATGTAAGGTCAATATACCAGAGTTTCTATACACCAAGAATAAACAGTTGGAGAGAAAAAAAATCTATAAAACTGCTAAGAGTTGTGCCCATGGACCCAAGCCTGGTTGTCATCTTCGACTTCATGACTGTTTATCTTACGTATTTTGAACTTATGTAGGCAGTTTCCACGATTGGGTAAGCCAATTTCTTGTAATAAATCTCTATCTTTTGCTGTAGATGACAGTTAACTGATAGGTAGATGGTGGATGGACAGATAGATAGATAGACAAACATAGAAATATGTGGAACTCTAACTAAATACATAACATAAAAACATTAAATGTACTTTACTAAAGTTAAGAACCGCCGGGTGTGGTGGTGCACGCTGGTAATCCCAGTACTTGGGAGGCGGAGACCAGAGGATCTGGGTTCGCGGCCAGCCTCAGCTACTTAGTGAGGCCCTCCGCAATTCGTGAGACCCTGTTTCAAAATAAAGAATAAAAAATAGGGCCGGGGGTATAGCTCAAAGGTAGAACGCCCCTGGGTTCAATCCCCGATACCACAAAATAAATAAATAAATAAATGAATAAATAAATAAATAAATAAATAAATAAATAAATAAATAAAATAAAGTTAAGAACCTTTATTCTTTGAAAAATAGTGTTAAGAGAATAAAAATGCAAGCTATAGATTGTGAAATAATATTTGCAAATCATTTCTCTGGTAAAGAATCTGTATCCAGAATATATAAAGAACTCTCAAAACTTAAGAAAAGAACAATCATGATTAAAAAATGGAAAAACTTTTTTAACAGACCCTTCATTAAGAAAGATATCAATGGCAAACAAGTTCATGAAATGCTGTTCAACTTCATTAGTGATTAAAGAAATGACATCTGAAGATGCAGAAAAACCAGAACTCACACATCATTGTTGGAAATATAAAATGTACAACTACTTTGAGAGTCTGGTAGTTTCTTATAAAGTTGACCATACACTTACCATATAATCAAGTAATCCTCTATCTAGATATTTCCTCAAGAATAATTAAGATCTATGTTCACACAGAAACCTGTATATACATGTTTATAGTGACTTTTGTTTATAATCACCCAAAACTGGACACAACTCAACTGTTCCTCAGCTGGGGGAGAATGGGTACACAAACTAGTTCACTCAAGTGATGAAACACTACTCAACAGTAAACAGGAATGGTCTCCTGAGACACACCATGGCATGGGTGGACCTTAAATGCATTATGCTGAGTGAAAAAGGCCCAAATCAAAATGTGGTATTCAGTACCATCCCATTTTCATGCCATTCTGGGAAAGAGAAGGAGAATAGACCAGGGGTTTTCAGGGGTTGGACTGTAGGAAGGGCTAAGTGTGAGTGTGAGAGGACATTGGGGGTTACTCAGCTGATAGAAATGTTTTCTATCTAGATTATGATCGTGATTTTACTACCATATGCATATGTCAAAAACACTACATTTAAAAGGGGAATTGTATACTGGGGATGTAGCTCAGTGATAGAGTACTTGCCTAGCATGTGCAAGGTCTTGTGTTTGATCCCTAGCAATGAGATGAGAGAGAGAGAGAGAAAGAAAGAGAGAGAGAGAGAGAGAGAGAGAGAGAGAGGGAATTTCACTATATGTAAATAATTTTTAAATGAAATATAAGGTAAATAAGTATATACAATGTTAGGGTAGCAATGGTTGCTAAGACAGAAAAAATGAGTTAGGAAGGAGGAAATATGAAATGGACAGCGATGTTTTTGAGATATTAAATAGGGCAGGAGAGGAGGAAAAGATGCTATCTAAGGAAATTCCTGAAAAAAATCTGGCATATTTAAGAAAAAGTAAGAAGTTCAATGTGGGTAGAACAGAGTATATAAGAAAGAGAGAGCAGAAGATGAAGTCGGAAAGTTGAGTCGGAAATGCAGGAGAGGCACCCAGTAGTACCTAACAGGGCACAGTTGACCCTTCCTGAGAAGGGAGCTTTTAGAAGGTTTTGAGCAGGAAACTGACATGAACTAACTTACATTTGACAGGATCCCTCTATCTGCTGTGTGGAGTGAAAAAAAGACAAGAACTAAAATCGGGACGCTTTCAACATGACTAGGATGGCTATGAGGCCAGTAAACAGTGGGGCATGGAGATATGCTAATGTATTTTCTTATCAAGGAAAAAGAAGAAATCAATATTAAGAACAGAGTAGTTGAGAATCAAAGGCTGGAAAACATATTCTGCGCTATTATAACCCAAAAGAAAGCAAGGGTGGAATCTAAGTATCTGACAAAAGAGATTTTAAAGCAAAGATATCATGTTTGTTGGAAAATAGAATAATAGACATATATATGGATAAAACAGAATATTAAATATGCACATAAGAATAAAATGAACAATAGAAAAGTTTCCCTATTACGCCTACCATAAAAGCATTTGTACCAATTAATCAAACTGTAGGGAGAAATCATGAAGTCAACAATTGTAGTTGGAGATTATAACACATTCCGCTCAGAAAATTGTATATCAAGCAGGAATAAAAGGAACAGAGGTACTTAGGTACTTGAGCTACCTAATATACCAGTATATTTACACAATGGGATATTATTCAGCCATAAAAAAGAATGAAATCCTGGCATTTCAGCAAAATGGATGGAACTAGAAGACATTATATTAAGTGAATAAGTCAGACATGGAAAAACAAGAATCATATGTCCCCTCTTAGGTTTGGAAGTTTAAAAAACAAATTCTACCTGAATGTAGAATCATGATTACTAGAGTTTAGGAATAAGGGATGAGAGAGTAGATAAAAGAAAGGCTGGATTTGGTCAGTGCATGCTGTATACACATATTAAAACATCACACTGAACCTCAGTAATAAGCAGTACAACTAATATAAGTTAATAAATATAAAATGTTTAAAATTTTAAAATGTATCTATACTATTTATGAGCACAGAATACTTGAAACATCAGTGAATACTAAAGGAACAATGTAGCACCTCATTATATATCCTGAATCACAATTAGAATAATTTTATTTTTCTAATCAACATCTTGAGCCCATATTTTCTATATTACCCAATTTTAAGAAAATTGCCTGGCAATAAAGATTGAATGATGTTGACCAATTATGTTATGTGCATATACAAATATGTCACAATGAATCCCACTAGTATGTATAATCATAATGCACCAATAAAAAGAGTTAAAAAGATTAAATAATGCTAAAAATGCCTGTAGTGTATCAAATCTTGAAGAAATAATTGCAGTTATTTTAAAGTGATTACAAACAACAAGACACAAATAAGATACAAAATTTTAAAGTAGGGGAGATTCAGTGACCCCCATAAACACTATTATTCTTATGCAAGCATAAATTATTCATCTGAAAGAAGAATTTGAAATTAAAGGAAATGTTGGCATAAATTTTTTTTTCCTGAGAGTTTCAATAGTTGTGGAAGCATTTTCACTGCTAAGACAAATACCTAGATCTTACACTGAATTGACATTCCATCCTGTCCTTTCCTGAAAATGTAACGGATCGACTTCTTCATGCAGTTATAAATGCCATACCCACATAATGGAGTTCATATCAGGTTGCTAATTCTAGGGTCAGTGGCTATCCTATCCCCATCTCTGGAATTCTAGCAGGGCTCTCACTTCTAAATTTCAAAAGCAAAGACACAGAGTTTCACAGCAGGCTGCATTCATCTGGAGTGCTATCAGAGCTAATGTCATCTCTCGTATGTGGTTATTAACTTCATCGCTTTCAGTGGTGCCTTGACATTTACTGCCTTTGAATACCAGCCGAGTGAGAATAGAAGCTCTAGTTAACAGCTTACTTCAACCATATTTGCTGCATCCCCAAAAGCAGGTTCCAAATGGGCAGATCATTAAGCACCTTTACTTCTCCTATACCAAATTGTTTTAAAACACAATTTTGTTTATGGCGTAGATGAGCAAATTAGAAAATCAATGGGATGATTGCAAGCAAGGCATATACATCAGACATCACCCATGAATTCCAGTGGAAGGACAATAAGAGCAAAAACACTCAAGTTTGGAATAGCCCATGTGTGAAAAAAAAGTAAGACACAAATACTTTGACAGTTATAGCCTGCTCACTGCAATGAGTGATCAAAATATTACAAAGGAGCTGTTATAATCTATCAAATTATTCGTAACTACTTATTTGCCAGCTCTAATTTGACATTAATATTTGCCATTTGCATAAGTGATTCTAACCAGAGAAGGCCAAATCATTTAAAAGGTTATTTATTAATTAAGCAATTGATTAATGATTATAGACTGGAAAATTGTGATTTAATGTTATGCATTTTGCATCTCATTGAAAAAGTGACACTTTTTTGTTCATGGTCTCTAGACTTGCTAGAGGGATGATCATGAAATGTATTAACTAGTCTGGTAGTTACTGAGCTTCAGTAAAAGCATTCTGTCAAATTTCATTTGTTTAAAACAAACATCAACAATAGAAGAGACCATTTGATTTCAAATCATTCACTGTAATATTTCTCTATTATGATTCAAACCAAGGAAATACAGAACTGCATATCGTAAGAGAATTTAGTCCTGAGTATGTGCTTGTGTCCTTTGTGGTCACTGATTCTATCCTTACAATAGTTGCACAAGGCTCTGTTCTACCCCAGGCACCAGGGACTTGATTTCTTCAGCAGAGAGAAGGTAAACTTCCTGAAACAGGCAAAATGCTTCAAAAGGGAGGTAGTCTTTAGGCCCCTTCCACCTTTATATATATATATATATATATATATATTTTTTTTTTTTTGTATGGGGGATTGAACCCAAGGGCACTCTACCTCCAAGCTACACTCAAGCCCTTTTATTTTTATTTTTTATTTTGAAACAGGGTCTCGCTAAGTTACCTAGGGTCTCACTAAGTTGCTGAGGCTGGCCTCCAAACTGCAATCTTTCTGTCTCAGCCTCCCAAGCACTCGGATTACAGGTGTGCGCCACCACACCAGCCCCTCCCACCTTTACACCCATCCTTCAGGCTCACAATGTTGGCATGTGTTTAACTATATGTAGAGAAAATCAAAGTACTCTATAGATAAACATATCAAAATTTATAAGTGAACTTAGAGAGGTTACTAGATTTGTCAATATACAAAATCAAGTGGTTCTTATATGCCAGCATTAAACAATTAAAAGTGGCTTTCAAAATTTCTCATGAACAATAAAATAAAAAATATCAAATACCTAGAAATAAATCAAAAGAAAGGTATGAAACACCTTTTCTTTGAAAACTGCAAAGTATCACTGAGACGTATTAAAGAAGACCTAAATAAGTACAATGTTATGCATCATTCCTAGGTCTGAGGACTAAGGATTGCATGATGTCAATGCTTCCAAACTAATTTATAAATTTCATGGCAATCTCAAAACTATAGTCTTGTGGATTTGGGCAAGCTGGTTCTAAGATATAAATGTGAGTGCAAGTGACAAAAAAAGCAACAACAAACAAACCTCAGAAAACCTTGAATAACAAAGTTGGAGGACTTGTACAAATGACCATCGAGACTTATTTAAGTCAGTGGATTATTGGTGAAAGGGTAACAAATAGACCATAGAAACAGAATAGAGGGTCAAAAAAAAAAGCATGGCTATAGACACTTGATACACGGCAAGGAAAGCATTGTAGACTAGTGGTGAAAAGATGGTGTTTTAATAAGTAGACATAAGTTGGAAATTGATGTTTAAAAAAGTTAATATTGATTTCTTTCTCAGCCATAAATGAAAAAATACAGGACCACAATGTGAAAGAAAAAGAAAACAGAATATCTTTGTGTTCATAGAGTAGACAATATGGGACACAAAAATCACAGTTTATGAAAATCACAATAACCTTAGAATTAAGAACTAGTACTTATCAAAAGACACCACTGAAAGAGTGAAGTAGCAAGCCACAGGTGGGAGAGGATGTACAATGAATATGACCAACACAGGGTTTGTTTCCAAAATACATAAATAATTCCCACAAATAAACAAGAACAATACAGACAATCTCATACAAAATTAAACAAAAGACATGAGCTGGCTGGTCACAAAAGAGAATATCCAAATGACCAATCATGGACAATTTTGGAAGTAAAAGGGGGGAGCTACTGATTATTTTACCAAGACAACTGGTATAAGCTGGGACTCCCTTGGGCAGACTGCCAACGAACTCATGGAATGATTCCCAATTACGGATCAGTGAAATGTTAATCAGTGCCATTACCAGAGTACCCAAATGTTTTTTGTAAATCATATCCAAGTGTTGTTTAGAATGCAATAGAATTAGGTTTCATATATTGTTGGAGGAGAGCCAATTGCTTATAACATGCTAGAAAACTGGCATTATTTACCAAAGGAAAAACATATATTTCCTATATACATCCCCAGCTCTAGTCCTAGGGGTATGTTCAAGTGAGCTGTCTACTAACTAATGTGAGCCAAAAGACATGCACAAAAGTCCTTCATAACAGCATTATTCATAATAATAAAAAATGAGAAAAGCCGTGTTCATCAACAACAGTATCAATCAATAAATGTGTTCATATTCACACACTAGAGTGTTATTCAGCAGTGAAAATGAAAAACTGCCATAGACAAAACTCAAAAACATAACATCATGCAAAAACATCCAGACTAGCCTGGCGTGGTAGCATATGTTTGTAATCCCAGTACTTGGGAGGCTGAGACCGGAGGATGAGGGTTCTCCGCCAGCCTCAGCTACTTAGTGAGGCCCTCCGCAACTAAGTGAGACCCTGTTTCAAAATAAAGACTAAAAAATAGGGCTGGGGGTGTAGCTCGGAGGTAAAATGCCCCTGGGTTCAATCCCCAGTACCACACACACACACACAAAAAAAAAAAACATCTAGACTAGAAAGAAAATTGTTATACCCCATGGACATAAAGTTCTGAAGCACAAACTCCTCTCTCGTGTTAGAAGTCCGACCAGCGGTTGCCAGTGGGTAAGTGTGTGGTGTAGGAGGCAGGAGGAGCTGAGTGAGACTTCACAGAAGCTGCCGATGCTCCATTTCTTGATCTGGGGTTGACTGTGTGGTCATTTGTGCTCATTCAGGAAACTGCGAATCTTATTATGATTTTCCCTCTTTTTGTTACGTATTTTACACTTTGGTAAAAGATTCATTAAAAATATATTAAATAATTACATCTAATCTATCTCAGGAAAATGTGAAAGAAAATAATTGGTGGCATATACACGGACAAAAAGAAAATTGATTAAATTTTCAACTAATTCTACCATACAAAAACAAAAATTTCAAGAGGAAAAATTCCTTAGGCACTTGGGTTCAATTCAAATTACCTAGAAACTTGCTAGAAGCTTCCTCATATCGACAATAGTCTTGGTTTCATGGGGGAAATCAAATCCACAAGCGTAGATATAAAATGAATCCTAAAGATACTATGTGCACTATTTAATATGAAAATGCACTTGTTCTAGTTGATGAAGCACATGGGATTGACGGAACAGAAAACAAATATTTGGCAAGAGTATGTGTTTATTTAAAAATATCAAATTCTCATCTATCCCAAAGTTTTTTCGGTTTTTATTTCTTGACAAAATGGAAAAGCATCTGAAGCAGAACTTGACCTTGTCGTTGGAAATACCAGAGCTTTCTCACTTGTCAGTCAAGCTTCATTTATGACTGTCAGAACTACAAAGCAAGTCAGTCTACATCCTTATTTAGCTACAAGCACCATAAAGAAAAGAAAACTAAACAAACGAATCACAAGACAAAGGCATAATGCTCAATTACATATGCCAACTAGTGGCGGTACCCTGAGGCTTGTGAGCTGGTCGCTGTGGAGAGGTTGCTGTGTAGGGCACTGACATGAAAACGAGAGCGCAGTCGCTGCCCGGTGTCACATCGTCATAAGCAGATGCATTGACTCATGTTTGTTGGACAAATACTAGGTTTGAGGTCCACAGTTTTAGGTGAGGAAACACCAAATGTTCATTTTTGTTGAATTTCCCCAAATTATATACTATTAACACCAGAAGATAGCTAGGAATACTTGTGACTCAACTTCCAGTATCCCTAATAGATGTCCATGCGCCTTCTAATACAGTCAGATTATAATCCAGAAAATTCCTTGTGTGTGTGTGTGTGTGTGTGTGTGTGTGTGTGTGTGTTACTAGGGATTGAACCCAGGGGCATCCTAACTCCAAGCTACACACCCAGTCTTTTTTATTTTATTTATTTTTAAAAACAGGGCCTTGCTAGGTTGCTGAAAGTCTCACTACATTGCTGAGACTTGCCTCAAACCTGCGATCCTCCTGTCTCAGCCTCCCAAGTACTAGGATTATAGGCATGTGCCACCACGCCTGACCTCCAGGAATCCTTACTAAAGCTTTCTGTGCATTGTCTGTCAGTACATGAGCTTGTTGTGGCAATAATAATCTGAAAATTAGCATATATATGATATATATATTCTGATACTTCAAGACAAAAATTAATTTTTCTTCAATATCTGTAGATTTAATTTAACAAGCTTCTCCTGATACCTATTACTATCTTCATTTTTTCTCTGTTTTTAGTTTTGGTCAAGAAGTTTTGCTTTTACCCTGGAACACATGTACCTGATAAGCTAGTTGTATTCATTTCCATACAAGAACTAATATATTTATTTTCCTCTGATAATATAAATTATGTAATGCTCAGTGTAGCATTGTCCTAGCGAGTCCAGGTATTTGTCAACCTGCACATAGCAATAAGCCTGACTCATCCAGACCTGGGAAATGCGGTAAGGTGAGACAACTGTACAATGCTTTTGTCATCATTAGGAAAGCACAGTGCCTTTGGTCCTAGTACTGAAAGAGCATCATTACTGGGGAAGGAAATGAAACTTGGAATGCAGTACTGAGTAGAGTGGGAGGGAAAGTTTCCTCTTCTTTCAGGTTCTACAATTCTCTTTTGTCCTGAGTTCTTGAAGGGAGGGTATGGAAGTTCCTGAAATCGTTTCAATGGTGAGTAAGTGTTGCTTTGACCAGAGAAAATCAGGCAAAACAGAATTCAGGCCAAAAGGCCAGGAAGCGGGGTGGGGTCTGTGACTGTTCTGAGCCTTTTTTGTAGCTGGTATATCATTGTCTATGTGATTCATTAGCCCAAAGCTTGAAGAACTTAAAGTTTTAATCTAGTCCTCCTCATGCTATGGGAAATTTTAATGAAAACCATGTCCTGCTCTCCTGATGGACTAGCAGAGAGCTCAGTGCAGAAGAGCAGGCCAGGAGCTGCCCAGCGGAGGACATCCATGCCCTCCGATGCACACACTCATGTCACAGCAGCCAGGCCAGCGGTCCAGGGGAGAAGAATGGAGAACTTGGGAAACTGTTTCCAGGCATGCAAGAAGCAGAACTCTGGGGACCGCTTGAAAACAACTGAAAGTAACATTGAGAAGAGTCATTTCTAAAATTAAACCAATGGAACCTCATACTATCATAAATCGGATATTTAAAGTAACTGAGGAGCCGGGCATGGTAGTGCACACCTGTTCTCCCAGTACTTGGGAGGCTGACACAGGAGGATCATAGGTTTGAGGATAACCTCAGCAACTTAGTAAGACTCTCAGCAACCTAGCAAAACAAAAAATAAAAAGGGCTGGGGGTGTAGCTTGAAAGTAGAACACTCCTGGGTTCCATCTCTAGCACCACAAAAATAAATAAACAAATAAAGTAAATAACTATGACTTTATTTTCTTGTCACAAGCCAGCAAGGTCTGAGACTTTGGGATTATAGTAAATTTAAATATTAGACCCAAGTGATAGCTAATATTTAATCTTCTAAAAGCTGCATTTTGTTCTTTTTCTAGACTTTGACTATTCATTCTTATTTAAGTTTTTGTTTTTGCTCATTTTTATCTAGTATTTTACTGTATGTGTTATTGTTATAAAATGCTTGTCCAAAAAAAGGCAAAAATGAGACAGGAAATTGTTTAAAATAACAATAATAAGTAAGCTCCCAAAACAGACCCTCTAGATTTTCATTTTAAATGCATTAACTTTTTAGCCGGCAGTGTGACCTAAGGAAATATACTTTATATGACTGTGGTTTAGTGTCTTTCTCTGAAACACCAGGGAGTGGAGCTGGATATTGTCTGAGGTCCCTTGTACCGCTAGGATTCAACTGTGAAATTTATGTTCATGTAACTTGGTATAATATCCTGAAAACATTTTCCATTAAGGGAAGGATTTCATTCTTGGAAACATTATAACTAAAAAAAATATTGATTGAAAAATCTCAAGAGAGGCTGTGCTATTCTTTTAAAATAGCTAAATATGAATACTGTGGATGTTTCCTGAGAGAGGATCATGAGGAGTTGGAAGCTTGTAGTCATAGAAATGAGAAAGATGCAAAAGGTTTCCCACTATATCCCACTTAGTTTAGGAGTCACAGAGCAGTTCACAGAAATGTGTTAAACAGAATAAACAGCATATGACTGTGAGAAAAGGCACATTTAAACAAGGGAGCTGCACTTTAAGCTTGAATTTGAGAAAAAAAAGTCACTTCCTCCTATGTCTCCACACAAAATAATCAAGTGAAGGAGGAAAACAGCTAATTTAGTAAAACCCTGAATAATCGATGCCCTCATTATTGAGGCACACATGGGACATTTTATTGAGATATCTGTATAATTATTTCTATGCACCTCTTCACTTTGCACTTATTCATTATATTGTCACTCATTAAAACATGTATCAACCACACAGCACATGCCTGGGAGTCACTAGAAGGAACAATTATAGACGCACTTCCCATTAGTCTAAAAATTGCAAGGGTCTTCAGTGATCCTTTCAGTTCACGATGAGGCTTATATGTTGCCTTAATAAGGAGGTGACAGCCAATTGAATCAGCCTCCCCAATTAAGTAGAGGAATTTGGAACTAAAGCTGCTGCGGTTAATATTGATAATAACCATTACTCTCCTGGACAAGGTAATGGCCAGTTGAGTCGCTGCCTGCATTTCTTATCTATTAAGTAGAGCCTCCCACTCATAATCTTAGAACGTTTCCAGCTCCCCAATTAGGGATGTAGGTCATGTATAAATTGATCTTCCATGTTAAACCAAGAGGTTTCAGTCCTTAAGGACAGGTGTTAGGTAGTTGCACAGGAAGCCAACCACTTACAAAAAGAAAATAAAAGGAAATCTCTGTACAGAAGAATAACCAAATTAATGTCAGTCATTTGCAGAGACTACTCACTCTTCCTATTTCTTTCTGATAATGCTTCTGTCCACTCCTTTCATGTAAGCGAAGAGGCCACATTGCTTTTCTCTTGAGTCCTCACTGAAGCTATGAGGGAGTATTATATATAAACAAATACCAGATAGTCTTTGTGTGATTAGTAACTCTAAATTAGTTCTAAAAAAAAGTCATGATACTAATAAAATAGAAGCCTAAAACTCATACAATCAATTATATGTATAATCACACATGTTATTTTTGGAATTCAAATAAGGAAATCATCAAATGTGGCCAAATGAAGGGTCTTTTTTTTTTTTTGCGGTACTGGGGATGGAACCCAGGGGCATTCTACCTCCAAGCTACACCCCCAGTCCTATTTTTTATTCTTTATTTTTTGAAACAGGGTCTCACTAAGTTGTGGAGGGCCTCACTAAGTAGCTGAGGCTGGCTGCGAACCCGGATCCTCCAGTCTCGGCCTCCCAAGTACTGGGATTATCAGCACTCCTCCTGATAAGAAAGTGTTAGAGGGAAACTAGATGTCACTCATCAATTACTGATAAATAAGTACTTTTATGGGCTCATTACATAGCTCTTTCTATGACAAATAAAGATACAGTTCTTTGTCTTTAAATTTTTTTATTCTAGAAAAAGAAAAAAGAATTTACAGCATACTATGACAGATATCAATTTCCTGATGGGAATGAGGAAAACAGACTGCCAACCCAAACTTTCTAGGCCCCAGGGTAGGCTATGTTTGTCATCTGGGCATTCATGGGGGCACTGACAGCCCCTGCCAGTGAATCAAGACCAGCGAGTTCTCCCAGAGAACTCTGGTGCACCAGGACAAGTGCTGCGTCGGGATGTGACTCATCTTCATGGTACAATTCTTCTTACCCATCATAGTTCATGTCATATACTTGACAGACCATTTAGAATTCTTTCAAACATTAATGAGTTTTCTGCCATTAAAAACAAACTTGGAATGGGTGTGTTAGCACACGCCTGTAATCCCAGTAGTTGGGAGGCTGATACAAGAAGATTATAGGTTCCAGGCCAACTTGGCCAACTTAGTAAGACCCTGTTTCAAAATAAAAAGATAAAGAAAGAGTGTATCAATAGAATTACAATCATAAACAATGTGTACATATGAGAATATACCAACATCATTCTCGGTACTCCATATGGCGGGGGAGGCGGGAGGGACACTAAGAGCTGTGTGAATGTATGCTAATATCAAATTGATATTCATTGTGATAGGAGACTACAATGCACCAATAAAAGCATGTTTAAAAAAATAACAATAAAATAAAATAAAATTATAAAAAGGGCTGGGGGTATAGTTCAGAGGTAGAATGCCCCCGGGTTCAATCTCCAGTACCAAAAACAAATGGGTGAGAATAGGGATAAATACAAATGTATACAATTTTTAAAATATGAACAGTTGAGTTTGCTCTCTATTAAACCTCAAATATTTGTATTTAACATAGCATATATATTTTGTGTAAGACTCAAAAAGTTCTTATTTTCTAAATTAGGCTTAACTGAAAACTTACATGAAATTTTTAAAATTTTTTTTTTATTTTTTGGAAGTACCGGGGATTGAACCCAGGGGCATTCTACCTCTGGGCTACACCCCAAGCCCTATTTTTTATTCTTTATTTTGAAACAGGGTCTCACTGAGTTGCCAAGGGCCTCACTAAGTAGCTGAGGCTGGCTGCGAACCTGGATCCTCCGGTCTCAGCCTCCCAAGTACTAGGATTACAAGCGTGCTCCACCACACCCGGCGTTACATGAAATTTAAAAATTTACACTGTGTGTGTGTGTGTGTGTGTGTGTGTGTGTGTGTGTAAATTGTTCAGCAGTGAGGGCTATTAGGCTATTAGGGATTGAATTGTGTCCTCCAAAAAGATATGCTAAAATCTTACACTGCAGCACCTCTGAGTATGACCTTATTTGGAAATAGGGTTGTTGCAGATTTAATTAGCTAGATGGAGTCATACTGGGGTAGAGTGGGCCCCTACTCTGGTATGCCTGGCATCCTTATAAGAAGACAGAGACTCATGGAGATAATGTCATGTGATGACAGAGGCAGAGACTGGAGTGACACAGCGGCAAGCCAGGGCACACTGAGGACTGACAGCCACCACCACAGAAGCGAGGAAGGGTCCTGCCGAGTCTCAGAGGAGAACCCCTCTCTGACAAATGCAGATTTGTAGTCTCCATAGGTGTGTGAAAATAAATTTCTGATGTTTTAAACCACCTAATTAATGGCACTGAGCTGCAAGCCCTAGAATACTAATATAAGGGTTCATGAAGAAAATCAGGTAAGTTATAGAGACATAATTTTGTTCATCAGAGTGAAGCATAAGTAAAATTAAGGCTCTTTTGCATAGGACAGAATCTAAAGTTTAAGCAAGTCCTTTCTACATGCCTCACCCTGTTCCAAGTATTTTATAAATATCATTTTATTTAAGATAAAATATCACATAGTACTTTAACCATATGAGTTAGGTTCTAATACTGTCTCCAATTTAGGAACAAAATCTGCACGAATTCTTTTTAAATAATTATCTTTTCAAAGGATTATTATTCTGCTCTACAGATTCTTTCTGGTGAATAATGAAGATTTTATATCATCATGCAATTTTCATTCCATTAAGTACTAGAAACTTAAAATGCTTAATTTCAATGGAAAAAATAATTGGCAGCCTTCTCTTTCTTTAAAGCTTGTTATATTAAAGTTAAATCTATGAAAAATGAACAATACAGACCTGTTCTCTGTTACATTCATGTAGTGTACTAATAACCGTATAATAAACTACACCAGCTCAAATATTACTCCTCTACTATGCATGCAGAAAAACCTTTTAATTTATCATGTTCAAGACGAATACCCATGTTAGGTGGATTGATTAAAATTATAAAATTATGATATTGAAATATCTTCTTGAAATCATGGGCCATTCTAGATTATAACTACTTTAGGAAAAATTTCAATTTCTTGATTGCCATTAACTATTGGATGTTTTGCTCTTATAGTCTGTTTATTTTTCTTCACTTTATGGTTCATAATGTTTTTCAAAATAACTACAAAATGCTACTGAATGATGGACACCTTCAGAACCTTACAATGCCCATATATTAAGACCTTGCATGGAAAATCAGAGAGAGTCACAATTCCTCCAGACATATGGTTTACAATGAAGTGGTTTATTGCTGAATAAACATTAATCTCAGACAGAGGCGGCAAACGCCATTTCTCCACCTCCACATTTTTCTAATTCATACTCTTTGAAAACAAACACATCCGTCTGAATTTGCTTCCTTCTTGCATACCTCACTTCAAAATACCAAGTGCTCCCATTGCTTAGCAAGCCCTAAAGCTTTATGGTTTATTTTTGTCTTGATTATTCATTATAATAAATGTGTCTATTAGAATCAGCGGGGTGGGCTTTAGAATTTAACTGCTTAATAATAAAAAGTAACACAAGCATAGTCCCCAGTTTTATGCTTGCAAAGCCATTGTTTGTGTGTATAATTCTTCCTTTGCTATAATGCAAGACACAATATATTTATAGACTAGTAAAGCTTTATCATTGATGTGTAGCTGAGTAGATAAAGCACAGATATATACAACCATATAAAGTGCTTCTGAAACATGAAGCGTAGTCATTTGGGAAAGAAAATTAATTCCATAAAAACTAAGAGATGAAGAATATTAGTGTGTGGGAAAAGTCCTCTAATGATACAAAGATGCAGAACATCTCCTGAGGGAACCTGCTAGAGGCTGCTGATAAGAATTAGTGTACAAGCTGGGCGTGATGGCACATGCCTGTAATCTCAGTACTTGCGAGGCTGAGACAGGAGAATTGCAGGTTCGAGGACAGCCTCAGCAACTGAGTGATATGTGCAGCAGCCCAGTTAGACCCTTTTTCGAAATGAAAAATAAAATGGGCTAGGGGTATAGTTCAGAGGTAGAATGTTCCTGTGTTCAATCCCTGGTACCACAAAATAAATGAAATAAAATAAAGTAAAATGAATTAGTTTACAAACACATAAAGCCATGTAATCTCTTTAGCTTTACCACTATACTGTAATTGACAATCTTTCTACTCCCTTTATCCTCTGCTCCACCAAGCAAAGAAAAACTCTAAGGGTGCCCATTTGTTCTGAGCTGCAGTATACAGAGCACTGGACACAGGAGGTTTCACATATACAAGCATTTTGCTCATTCTTAGTTAACAAATATTTATTGTTGGGCAACAATTTTATCAAAGTAAAAAAGATGAACTTCCTGCCTTTAGGAGATCACTCCCAAGTAAGCAGGGCATGTAGCCACCTAAATGTAGAAAAGCAGGTATTAGTCATCTATTGCTGAATGATAAATTACACCCAAACTCAGCAGCTTAAGACCGCACACCTTGATGATCTTGCAGTGCCTGCAGGTCAGGTGTATGGGCACAGCTTAGCTGAGTCCTCTGCTTCTTGGTCTCTCATAAGGGTGTAATCAAGATAGCATCCCCGGGTTTGTGGTATCATCTGAACACTCCATCGCGAGGGATATTCCCCTAAGCTCACTCCGAATTTTTACAGCATTCAGTTTCCATGGGCTGTTGGCCAAAGGCCACCCTCAGTTCCTTGCCAGGTGAGCCTCTTTCATGTGGCAACTCTTCATCAAAATGCATAGGCAAACAGGCAGTATAAAAAGTCTGCAAGCAAGTTGGAAATCATAGATGTTATAAGCTGATCACAGAAGTAGCATACATCTATTTCGCTATATTCTATTGGTTAGAATCAAGCTACTAGCTCAGTCTACTCTCAAGAAGAGGGGATTGCACAGGCATAAATACCAGAAGGTGGAGAACATGGGTCATCATAAAAGTCTGTCTATTACAAAACTCTAAATGGTCTACTTCCCATAGTAATTGTTACCACCAGTAATCCATGCTTCCTAATATCTCTATTACTGGAGTCCCTTCGGGGCACTAAAAAGTTGTCTCCTACCTGAGTGTGGTGGTGCATACCTGTAATCCCAGTACTTGGGAGGTCGAGACAAGAGGATCACAGATACAAGACCAGCCTCAGCAACATAAGAAGATTCTCAACAACCTAGCAAGATCGTGTTTAGAAACAAAAAATAAAAAGGCTGGGGGTGTAGCTGGGAGGTAGAATGCCCTTGGGTTCAATTTCCAGTACCAAAAAAAAAAATGTTGTCTCTTAATAAGGCATACATTATTATGCAAATATGCTAGCTACTGATACTGGCACTGTTAGACTATCAATTCTCTCAGAAGTGTCTAGCTATGGGACCTAAAAAGATAAAATTTTCCTGAAATGCAGTGACAAAGAAGAAAAGATAGTGGAATATGAAACAGCGGCCGGAGAACTGACTTTCAGAGAGAGGAGAGATGGTAGTTGTGAGTCTTCATTGACTGCCTGCTCTCCTCAAGATATTAAGGATAATATAGATAATAACAATAATACTCCTATTAAACAACTTAGTTTGGTCCTTAAATGTTTCTGCAGCTGGGCCATTCTTAACCTCTATGGCTATTGCTGGTGACTAATGAGTAGAATTCAAACTTTAAGAGAACTCTTTTCTGCACGTCGTGCATTTCTTTAGGGAGAGAGATGAGCTCCACATCAGAGCTTAAGCAGAATACAAATGCCTATTGCAGTTTTACTTAGGCATCATAGCCTAACATTTTAAAAGCAATTCTGCCTATGTTGAATATCTAATTTTTACCAGAGTCAGTACAAACTTGGCTGTATACAATTTTTTTTAAAATAATAGTACATTTGAGGCTATCCATAGACCCAGGACTTAAACTGTTCAAGGCAAAGTTAGATGCCATTCCCATCAACAGTTATTCACACTTCAATTTTTATTTTGATAAGATTAGGGGTACAGCTCCCCTTATCTTCCTCCTTGCTGTAAATTTATGCCACCCTTGTAGTGGGAGAAGAAGGGCTTATATATGTAAGTTCCTTCAGTAAACCATAAACTCCTATTTATCATTGTGTTCCTATTGCTGATACATGCATACGAGTCACTCTTTTTTTCTTTTTGGTAGTACTGAGGATTGAACCCAAGAGCACTCTACCACAGAGCTAAATACCCAGCCCTTTTTAATTTTTATTTTGAGACAGGGTCTCACTAAGTTGCCCAGGCTGGCCTCAAACTTGCAATCCTCCTACCTCTGCCTGCAAGTAGCTGGGATTACAGGTGTACACCACCAAACCCAGCTACAAGTCACTCATTAATGTTATAGAAGAGGCTAATGAGCCCAGCGTGGTGGTGAATGCTTGTAATCCCAGTGCTTGGAAGGTTGAGACAGATGATCACAGGTTTGTGGCCAACCTCAGCAATTTAGTGAGGCCCTCTGCAACTTAGTGAGACCCTGTTTCAAAATAAAATAAGGCTGGGGGTATAGCTCAGAGGTAGAACCCCAGTTCAATCCCCAGTGCCATGGGGAAAAAAGTAAAAATAAATAGAAGTTAATGAATCATGGTGACATGCAGATATTGGGAGCAAATTAAACAAAACAAAATAAAACAAAAAAAACTCCCCAAATTTTCAGAGTCTATCCGTGATTAGAATGTATCTGCTAAAAATAAAGATGGCTTTATCAAGGTCATTGGAGACATGATTCATGATAAAATCTACTCTACAAAACCATATTATAATCACCTATGACATTTTTCAGAAAGGGATAGTTACCTTACTTGTTTCAGATTTTATTAATTAGGGATTGTTGGTCATTCCATATGAACTTCATGATTTTGCTTAATTTAAGAGGCTATAGGGTGAAGCAAGGACTTTGATCTCCAAGAGCTTGAGAATGACAAGCAACAGTGTACTGCTAAATCCTGTCACACGGCTCAGATCCGTCAGAGAGTAATTAGTATTGGAAGACCTAATGGAATAAGCTCTAAGATTCCTATTTTCCTACAGACACACATTCAATTATGGTGACTTTAATTTGTTAAATCAGTAACCCTAGGAAGAATATTAATTTTGTATATATTTTCAAATGAACACATAGGATATTTAAACAGACCTCTTCTCTAATCCAACCTTGCCTAAATTTGGACTAGACATCCACTTGCATAAGGTAGATAATGATTGACATAAAATGGATCGGAGACACTGCTGCCTTTATTTTACATTAAAAGTTTAATAAGTAAAGCTATACTGCTTGTTCCTCAATACTGTGAATCAATCATACATAGATAAGTCCATAACTGTTCTCGAAAACCTATGTTTTTATTTTCTTCCTGTACAAGAAGCTCCACTACATTTTCCAGCCTCCCTTGCTGCTTGTCTTCTGGTCAAGGAAGTGTGAGTGCAAGTGCCAGGTGGCCTTGTCCACAGACTCACGCAGGCTCTTCCATGTTCTTTGCCCTTTCCAGATACCAAGATGGAGGCAATTATGACCTCTTTAAAACCATATGTTGAGGTGACAGTGTCTTCCAAATGACATCCCTGAACAATTATAGAGAAAAGCACCTCCCCACTGACTCCCCATCTAGGTCTGTTTCATGAGCATTAAATAAACTGTTATTGTGCAGGGATTTTTGTTACAGAAGCTGACATATCATTACTAATATATACATACAATTATATCACTCATAAATACTTGGATCAGAAAAAAAAATCTAAACTTAAAGCAATATCTCACCAATGTGTAAAATGTTCAAAATATTAAAATAGTGAAAATAATTTGAATTTGTTAATATGAATAAGATTTACTCAGAAAAGTAATACTCTCCGGTTATTACATTCTTTAAGAGAGCATACCAATTATTTATATGCATTCAGGTATAGCAAACAATAGCTTTGATTAAATATTTTTATAAGCCCAAAAAAAGAAAAAAATTTAAAAGATCCCTTTGGTTACTTGTCTACCATACTGTTGAAGGGGAGAAAGAGGGAATTCTAGCAGTATTCCCTAGAGTCATGTGCATTTAGGAATTATAATTTTGTGGTCAATTATAGAAAAAACAAAAAAGTCTTAAATCAGAATTAATTTTTATTGCCAAATACAATCTCTCTGGAAATAAGGTTTATAATGGAATTACTGTCAGACTTTTAATGATAATGGTACAAATGAAAAGACTGTAGCAATTGTAAATGAGTTTTTTAGTTTGAGAACTGTCGAAATAACAAATTGGATGTTTTTTATCTGGTTGGTTGGTTTTTTTCACTAATGCTTCCTTAACTATTCAAAATCTATGTTTCAAACTAATTTTGTATCACCTCTCCATTTAAATATTCAGTGTTGTTAATCTTTTGAAAGGGCATTTGTCACACTAGCTAAGCAAGCACTAAAGAAATATGCAGAAATAAGCCTCCTACTGAGTTATTTACTTGGAATAAGTGTATCCTATAAAATGTTTGACCCAAAGTGCTTAGCTATAACAACCCAAGAGCTAATAAAATATGGGTTACATAGAGAGTTCATCTAAATTTTATATGAACTATCTAAAAGCAAAATTAACTCTGTGATAACTTGAAAGCATTAAAATTAGTATTAAAAGCAAAACAAACCCAAGCAAATTTAAAAACCTGAAAAGATGTTATGCCAAAACTTCTGCAATTGCACTTATCATTGTGGAAATAGATAAAGCTTAAATGCAATATAATAGGCTACTTTTTAATAGCATTTCCCAACTTGCAAAATTTACATCACTTTCACACTCTGCAGGTAAAAGAAATTATGATTACTACTTTAAAGATAAATAGAAACACTAATGGATTCTTTAAAACACCATTTATGTAACAAAAATAATAATTTCAGATGCTTCAGGTCACCTTTGGAATTCATTTAAGGAACAAAAATAAGTGGTGTTTTCCATTCTATATTGCAAACTATAATTTTATGGTTCATTTAAACCATGTACATATTTATAAAAAGTTTTGAAGAGATTTAGGAACTGTGTCAACTGATGATTTGTTAAACCAGAACCAGTCTTCTCTGTAATTTCTAAACCAGTGCTTTTACCACTAATACAATGTTATGATAAAACATTCAATGTCTCAGCTAAATTGTATTGCTCATTAAAATTTTTGTATTAGTTAATCAAATAATTGTAGTCACTTTCCATGTAACAGGCAATGAATCATATGAGGTACTGGACTTAAAATGGAGACATGGTGCTTGCCCTCATCAGGCTTAGATGCTAAGGGAGATGGTGCACATTTTCTTTTGTTTTCTTTTCTTCTGTCAGAGAAAAAGCAAAGGTTTAATTCAAGAAAGGTGGGGGGAATACATGTTCAGGGGAGACATGGGCCATCTCACTGGGCCATCTCACTGTCTCTGTGTGCGAGACAGCATCTGTCCAAGCAAGCAAGAGAGCCTTTGTTACTTTCTCAGTTCTTTTATAGAATCCCCATGAGGGGGTAGGTGGGATTGCAGAGTGGAGGTCTGGGCTTCCTCTTAATCTTTAGTTTCCCTGGCAACTGATGGGTGGTGTCTGGCTAGTGTCTGACCTTTGTCCTCCTCACGGACCTTTTGTTTACACTAAGCATCTCAGGGATCTCAGGTGGGAAGAGGGGCCATTGTGATTAAGGATGTGGACTCATTGAGGCTTCTGCCTAAGTCAGAATACACCGTATAGGGTGGATTAGAGATCAAGAACTTTCCAGATTTTAAAACTATATTTTCCTACACAATTTGTCTCCTTTCTACCTAAAATTTTTATCTCTTCTATTCTACCTCATCATTTCCCCCCCCCCACCAAACTTTGGTCCCTTAATCTTAAGGGGTGCTGAAGGGTGAAAGTCCATCTTCTATAGCTTCTTCTGAGCTGACAGGAGGGCATAGGCCCTACCTATCCAGGGACCAAAAGTTTCGTCCTAACTGATCTAAAGGAGACGTGGGGAGGCTATAGAACTCTGATGTTCTGGAAAAGAGGCATAAACATGAGAGATATTGGCCACTGACATCAGCAATTTAAACAATAGATGAGTATTCCGATGTAAAGTATACTAGCCAAGAATATGAGAATTTTATCCCACCAAGATGTTAACCAATCATTTTCTTGAAAGGCGACATCTACCAAGGTAATCCAGATGAATTGGAAGTGGGTACTAGCACATAAATTTAACAGGCAACTTTACCAATATCTCTGGTATATCGTTGTGCCCAGTCCAGGAGAAAGTTTGCTTTTCCCTAGAATTATGATGTAAAGAAGATAAATGTAATGAGTAATGAGTTAGGTATTGGGTAGGCAGTGAGGGAGTGGGACTCACAGGAGACGAAGGTTAAGAAAAACAAAATCCAGACCCCCCTAAGAAGGAAGGTGCTTTTGTGTTGTTCATTGGACCTGAACACAAACAATTAAATGTAGGGAGTGGAGCCAAGATGTCAGGAACCAAAGATCTATGTGCACCAACTTTAGACTCATGGGCTGTTGCTACGTATAGACCAGGGAACAAACATGCAGAACAAACAGTCTCATGACTTCAGGAAATTAAAGGCCATAGATGACAAATTAACTAAGTAAAGAAAAACAAGATGAAAAATTGGGACTTTTTTCATTGTCTGTCTATACAAAGGGGCTTCAAACATATAAGCCCAGTACTCAGCACCAATATTGGCTACTCTCTCAGGACCCCTACCCTTCATGGGAGCTTTAACCCTTCTACTCTCTTCAGTGCATCGAGTGGACTTTGGGGAGAGGCAGTGTGCAATTGATGGTGCATGGCCCAGGTTACACTCAGGCAGTGCCAGAAGGCCCCCTGGACTTCTGGCAGATTCCAGAATCTGCCAAGGCCCCTAGGGGTGATCTGCCTCTCTGCTTGCTTACTCCTTTAAAATAAACTTCCTACTTTCATTTTCCTGGTGTCCACAGATTTTGTTCTTTGACTCCATAAGACAAGGACCTGGTAAGAAACTCGGTATCAGTAGCATCTATGTGACTAGACAGCAAGACACTTTATTATCTCAATAATATGTTTCATTTAGAATGTAACTTCCTGTGATGGTCACCATCATTTTACAACTTTAGACTTGAAGGCTTAGCATTTCATATCCAATACTGTGCAGACAGCACACCTGTGATTAAAGTGGTTGATACTCAAGATCTTGGGTCATGTCTGTGAAGACCAGGTAGCTTAGCTCTGGGTGAGAAGAACTAAAATAAGTCCAGTATTATGTTAGTCAGCTTTTCATTGCCATGACCAAAATACTTGACACAAACAACTTGGGAGAGGAAAGGTTTATTTTGGCTCCGGGTTTCAGAGATTTCAGTCCATGGTCAGCTGGCTCCATTTCTCTGGGCCTGCGGTGAGGCAGAGCATCATGGCAGAAGGGCGTGATGGAGGAAAGCTGTTCAGCTCATGACAGCCAGGAAGTGGGAAGAGAGAGAGAGAGAAAGAGAAACAGAGAGAGGATCCAGGGACAAGATAAATCCAGGGCATGCCTTCAGTGATCTATTCCTCCAACTAAGTCCCATCTCCCAATAATCTGTTCCAATTAGTAATCCATCCAATGGTTTATTCCACTGATGAGGTTAGAGCCCTTATGATCCAATCACTTCCCAAAACCCCACTTCTGGACATGACTACATTAGCGACCAAACCTTTAAGTGCATGAGGCTTAGGGGGACAGTCCAGATCCAAATAAAACAAGTATACTAGGTAAAAATTGCATGTCTTCAGTTGATATATATGCCCCTCTCTCTAGAGGACTGCATTCATCTCACCTTGTCCTCCCTTAATCCTTCCAGGTATGTACACAGGTGTGCTGTGGCTCAGTGCTATCACAGTTCACTGAGCCATTCTTCCAACTGAAACATACTGAACACCTACTGTGTGCCAGAGTCAGTCACAGGTGCAGATGACAACAGGGACACAATTGTGAACACAGCCCATGAAAACTCCTGTCCCTGTGGAGCTTACATTCAGAAAATAAACATGTCAAATAGGTGGAATATATAATGGGTGCCAGGAAGACCAAAATTAAGACAGAGATAGGAAATAGGAACTGCAGAAGGCAGGGGAAAAGGCCAGGGAGAATTTCAGATAGATAAGGAGCAAGAAAGTCTCACATAGAGGACTGTGACTCACGTACTGAAAACCCAGAACAATGATTTTCCCTAAGTAAACATGGTAATGCCAGGACTGCCCCCACTAACTAGGTCCCCATCATAAACTTGCCCTCCCCGATTGCAGGGCTCCCCAATCCTTTTCCTCCCTTTCTTTTCTAGAACATTTTATCCTATGACTAGTATGGTGTGGCTGCCTTGCCCACCCTCTGACCCAGCTCTCCTTAGGTCTCTATAATAGTTAAAGCACCACTGGGAGCACATCTGTAATCTCAGTACTTGGGAGGCTGAGACAGGAGGATCACAGGTTTGAGGCCAGCCTCAACAACTTAGTGAGACCCTCAGCAATTTAGTGAGACCCTATTTTATAATAAAAAATAAAAAGGGCTGGGGGAATAGCTTGGAGATCAAATACCCCTGGGTTCAATCAACAGTACCAAAAAATAGTTAAAACATTAACAAATGTTAATATTTAGTATCTTACAATGGTCACTGTTCTCTCACATGTTGCATATATAACATTATTTAAGTTAATCCTTACTTCAACACTGAACTAGTCACTATTAATATCCCCTCTTTACAGATGAAGAAACTGAGGTTACACACCTTGTATAAGGTCACATGTCACCTAAGAGGCAGAGTGGACCTTTGAACCAGTATCTATGATTCTGAATCAATCCAGTGCAAGGGACCATACCTCTGTCCTTTATCCTTATCTCAGAATTGTGACCCAGTGCTCTTCCTAGGACGCCGATAGCTCTCTGGACCCACAGCCCAGTACCCTGGCCCCATGGACATATGGCCTGAACAGAGAGCTCAATCCTGCTGTCTGAGCCGCATGCTACCTTCCTGATTGTGTGTGTCACCTTGTGACAGAACATCTCTTCCCAATAGTTTCTGGATCATGGCAAAGATGAAAGGTACCTTTGGACATTAGAACTAGCCTGCCTGGCTGCATCTCCAGAGACAAGCTTTATAGCTGGATCTTATTTCTCTACATAACACTTTTAAGAGTAGACTAGCAAGAGTGTGGCAGGACTTGATAGAGACCTATAAAATAGAGCCAGATGCACAAGAGGAATAAGAGCTGTTAGCCTAGAAGGCAAGTTCAGGTACAACAAAGAGTTTATTCTAGCCAAAGTGAGGATGGCCACCCAAGAAGCACGTTAGAGTTGTCCAGAATAAGTGCTCCAAAATGGCACCCGAGGGGTCTGGTTTTGAATTTATAAAAAGAGCAAGAAGGGAATTACAGTAAATTAGTTATTACAATTATATTGGTTGCCAAGAATAGCACGGATTGTTGATTGGTCATGGCTCATTCATGCCATACATTCCAGGTAAGAATTACGATAAGCTGGAAACGGCTTTTAATGGGGTCTTTTATTATCTTTATGGTGTCAGGGAGTCAGCAGAAACCTGTAGTGCTAGGTTAGACCAACCTAGGTGACTTCAATCTCATGTCTCATGTTTCCCCCAGGATAAGGAATTTTGTGATCTCATTCTTGTGACATTTTAAGTCCTTTCTCAGAGCTAAAATTAATTGAACACTGACTGTTACCGGGCACTATTCTAAGTGTGCTAGTTTGGATATTAAATGTCCCCAAAGGTCCAGGTGTTAAAGGCCTAACAGTGTCACTATTAGGAGGTGCTGAGGACCTTTAGGAGGAGGGTTGATGTGGGAGGTCCTTAGGTCATTGAGGCACACCTCTGAAGAGGATTGTGGGACTCCAGCCTGTTCTCTCACTTTTGCTTCCTGGCCATGAGGTAAGAGGTTTATTCTGCCATAGGCTTCTTCCACAATGTGCTGCCTCACCACAGGTCCAAATCAACGGGGCCAATGAACCATGGACTGAAACCTCAAAAACTATAAACTGAAATGAACCTTTTCTCTTTTTTCTTTTTTTTGCATGGTACCGGGGATTGAACCCAGGGACGTTCTACCTCAGAGCTACACCCCCGGCCCTATTTTCCTCTTTTTTATCCTTTATTTTGAAACCGGGTCTCAAGAAGTTGCGGAGGGCCTCACTAATTAGCTGAGGCTGGCCACGAACCTGGATCCTCTGGTTTCCGCCTCCCAAGTACTGGGAATACACGTGTGTGCCACCACATCTGGCCCTTTTCTCTTTTTTAAACATACATTTATTATCACAGGTATTATAGTAGCAGAAAACTGACCAACACAAAGTACTTTCCTTGCATTAACTCATTTAAAGAGGGATTGGACCTAGAAGATATTATGCTAAAAGAAATAAGTCAGACACATAAAGACAAATACCTTGTGATCTGTCTTTCATATAGAATATAAAAATGTAGGACTCATAGAAACAGAGAGAAGGGCGATTTCCAGGGGTCATAGAGTAGAATAGGAATGGGAAGGTGTTAGTCACTGGGTATAAATTCTCAGTTATTGGATAATTAAGTTTTGGAGACCAAATGTACAGCATGGTAACTGTAGTTAACATTTATGTACTATATACTTGAAATTTGCTCAGAGAATAGATCTTAAGATCTTAAGTGTTCTTACCACACACACAGGAAGCTTGATCATTGCAAATATTTCTTTCAAAACATCATGCCTTCAATTTGACAATTGTTTGTCAATTGTATCTCAATAAACATGGGACAAAGTCTTTTTATTTTTTTTTATGTTTTTATTGGTGCATTGTAGTCTCACTTCACAATGAGTATCAGTTTGGTGTTAACATACATGCACACAGCTCTTGGTGTCCCTCCCCCC